>ML104651.1:140289-345629 GCA_003697995.1 Taxidea taxus jeffersonii | reverse complement strand
CTCTCTCTCTCTCTCTGAAATAAATAAATAAATAATCTAAAAAAAAAAAAAAGAAACCCTGGTATTCCTTAAATTACGACCGGGCTGTTTTTCTTATCAGCCAAAAGCCACCACCAAAGTCAGGTCTGAGGCTGAGTCCACAAGAGACTCCCAGCCTGGGTTCACCAAGTTTGAATTGGCTGGATCCAAAGCTCCACTTCATTTCACAGATGCCCTGGAGTTTCTCCCACACTCCCAACAGTTTAAAATGTCGGATCCATGATTTAGTACAACGGCTGTGTAGGGGTGGTCCTTACCTAATTGTTCTATATTTTCCAAATCAGTTATCTATTATTTCATTCTTTTCAACAGGGTGATTGTTAAATGAATAGATAAATGTGATTTAATTTGTCTAACTTATATAAGACCAGATATTCTGATTTTAGAACTGAAAACTATAGCCAAAATGCCCAGATTAGTCAGCGTAAGGCTTATATTTATACAATCCTTTAATATATTTAATATTAATATAATTATCCGTATATTGATCATTAATATATTAATATAATTATTAATATAGTAATATCAATAATCCTATAATATTTATCCTCTTTATATTTTTCTTGTGCCAAAAATATTCACACGTCTACAGGACAGCTTCTGGTAATTATAAATTGGGAGCTTATATAATACAGAATGTTCTCGTTTTATTTATTTATTTTTTTAAAAAGATTTTTAATTTATTTGACAGAGAGAGAGAGCACAGGCAGGCAGAGTGGCAGGCAGAGGCAGAGGGAGAAGCAGGCTCCCTGCTGAGCAAGGAGCCCGATATGGTACTTGATCCCAGGACGCTGGGATCATGACCTGAGCCGAAGGCAGCCGCCCAACCAACTGAGCCACCCAGGCGTCCCTGTTCTCATGTTTTAAATCAACATATTTTAGTGATGCCTTGGTGGCTTAAGCTGCTAAGCATCTGCCTTTGGCTGGGGTCATGATCCTAGGATCCTGGGATCAAGTCCCGCATTGGGCTCCTTGCTCATTGTGGAGCCTGCTTCTCTCTCTGCCTGCCATTCCCCCTGCTTGTGTTCTCTCTGACAAATAAATAAAATCTTAAAAATAAATAAACCAACTTATTTATTTATTTTAAAAAAGATTTTATTTATTTGATAGAGAGAGACGGAACACGAGGTAGGGGAGTGTGAGAGGGAGAAGCAGGCTTCCCTCTGAGCAGGGAACCCTATGAGGGGCTCTATCCCAGGACCCTGGGATCATGACTGGAGCCGAAGGCAGATGCTTAACGCACTGAGCCATCCAGACACCCCTAAATCAACGTATTTTATTATATTATTTATTTATTTATTTTAAGAAATCAACGTATTTTAAAGATTTATTTTTATTTGTTAGAGCGCGAGCACAGGCAGACAGAGAGGCAGGCAATAGGCAGAGGGAGAAGCAGGCTCCCTGCTGAGCAAGGAGCCCGATGTGGGACTCGATCCCAGGATGCTGGGATCATGACCTGGGCCGAAGGCAGCCGCTCAACCAACTGAGCCACCCAGGCGTCCCAAGAAATCAACGTTTTTTAAATAAAGTATTTTGTATTTGGCTTTGTTTACTAATTTATGTGCAATTTTCCAATTACTGACAATGTTTTAGTTTATCACCTTAGAATGGCTACATTATGAAATTTAAGTTTCATCAATTAGATAGTAATCCTGTACTGATATTACATTTTCTGATTTTGATCTGTGGTAATTTAAGTGAATGACCTTCTTTTTTTTAAAGATTTTATTTATTGGTCAGAGAGAGAGGGAGAGAGAGCGAACGAGCACAGGCAGACAGAGAGACAGGCAGAGGCAGAGGGAGAAGTAGGCTCCCTGCCAAGCAAGGAGCCCAATGTGGGACTCGATCCCAGGACGCTGGGATCATGACCTGAGCCAAAGGCAGCTGCTTAACCAACTGAGCCACCCAGGCGTCCCAGTGAATGACCTTCTTGTTAGGACATACATACAGACATATTTAGAGGTAAAGGACATGATATATGCTAACTTATAAATTATTCCAAAAGAGAGAGAGAGACAGAGGAGGAGGGGGGAAAGTGGACGGGGAGAGAGGGAGGGAGAGGAGGAATGGGGGCAAAAAAAAGGAAATGAGAGAGTAAATATACCAAAATGTTAACAACTGGTAAACCCAGGTGAAGGATATTTGAGAGTTCTTGTAATATACTTAAAACTCTACTTTGATTTAGGTATTTTCCTTTTAAAAAGTAAAAAATAACAATAAAAAGCTTGGGAGATGGGAGCCAAGGGCCTGGCAGATAACCCCAGAGACAGTTGTGGAGCACTCAAGCAATGGCACGTCACCAAAACTTTGGCTAGCCCAGAGGACAGCGTGTGGGAAAATATGGGCATTCGCGCTTGAGTGAAACAGGGCTTAGAATCAATTTCTTGGTCTTAACAACACACTATAGTTATGGTAGCTGTCACCACCGAAGCTGGGAGATGGGTACACGGGACCTCTCTGCGTTCCTCAACTACCTATGAGTTTATACTTATTTCAAAACACAAAGTTGTCTTTCTTTTTTTTTTTAAAGCAGTACAGGAAAATTGGACTCTGAATGTGAAGTGGTTTTAGCAATATCTTAACCTATTTATTTAGCTCTTATTTTCCTTCTTACATATGTGCAAAAGTGATATACAATAAAAATCTGGGTCTAGAGAAGTCTGAGGAGTGCATTTAGAATATGTCTAAGAGATAGATTCTAAGTGATAAAAGAAAACAGCTCTGTGCTATTCCAACAAAGTCACCTCGGTCAGTCTTCTGCAACCGTGTGCTCAGTGAGGCCCCACAGAGCACTCTGAACTTGGCCCTCATGGAGTGGCATCATCAGACAGTGTGGGTGTCTCAATCCTATGGGCAGGTGACCGCTCTGCCCCACCTCTGCCCACTAATGCCAGCCACTCCTGGAAGCAAGGAGAAGACCCAACACCACAGCTCCCGGTCCACTGCAGCATTTTGAGTGTGAGCTGGCAGCAGCTAAAGGGGAATAATGGGAGGGACTGCCCCACGTTCCCTTTTAAAACGCTTTTTTCCCACAGGGCTGCCTCTGGGCTGTGGCTGCTTGTGACCGTGCTCCTATTTAGATAAGAGGTGCTGGAATTTCAGCTCACAGCATTGTCTGGTTCCCCAGAGGGGTGGGTCTCTGCTGAGAGAACACACGAAGCCATTTAGCAGTAGCATTCGGGCTGCCTGTCTGAGTTTGTGAATTCAGTCCAAGAGCCGCAGATGTTTCGGTTATTTCCTCCTGGAGTTGGAGGGAATAATAGAAGGTTACTGTTGTCACAGTAAGGAGCTCTGCAGCTGGCCCCACTTCCTTTTATTACCATCCAATGTAAACAGATGAAATCTAACTGCTTGGATCACCAGAAGGGTACATTTTTTAACCAGAAATTCCTTATTTCTTCTCCCTTTTTCTTCGAGCACCCTCAGTCCCCTTCTGGGTACCATTTTTTTTCATCGCTGGGGAGTGTGTGGGCAACTGGTGGCTCAAACTAAATATGTTTTTTCAAGCTCACACTCCTTTCTCAACAGCCCACGCTGCAGTAGCGAGCAGAGAGAGACCCTGCCCCTGAGAGTCAACTGTCTACTTACCATGGCGGTGTCACAAGGGCTTGGGTAACCCCAGACAATCGCTGGGGCCTTCTCCCACACCTCTGGCTCCTCCCAGCCCTAGCTTCCTGTGAACTTCCTCCCTGAGGCCCTCAACTCCAGAAGCCAGTAAGTGGCTGGGAAGAGGGAGATCCTGGGGCCCCCTGAGGGATCAAAGCAAGACAAGTGCTGGGAGGCTATGGGAGGCTGGGGGTGGTATGTGGGTGTCATCACTAACAAGCTATGGCCAGTGAAGTTGCAGGTGGGCCATACAGTCCAGAAGTTTTTGGTACTTTCTTTTTAAATGGATCTCAAACCCCTGATTCCAAAGAAATTTTACTTGGAATTCTATGATAGAAGTGACTCGTAACAGAATTGCTGTTTGGAGGGAGTCAGAGCCCTGGTCTCCTTCCAATACCCCCATAGCGACATGTGATGGGGGCACCAAGGAATATAGTCTGAAAACCATGGGCTCTCTCTTAAGAGGAAAACAGTAGGCAAGTCTGGAGAGAGTAAAAAATACCATGCGGTCAGTTAATAGTGGACCGGAGTCTGCCTCTGCTTTACCCCCTGTATTTGTGCTCTGTGTGTCCTTAGAATGAGCAGTCTTGGTCCTTACAATAATAACTTCTAGCTTCCAGGATGAGCAAAAAGTTCCATGAGAGAGACAAATCATATTTTATCCAGTAAACAAATTTCGTAGTAATGGGGGCCTCTACCATAATCCAGTTTAATGATATCCGGGATGACTAGCTGAAGGGGTAACTTTTCATGGTGGCACAAGGATAATGACAGCCACAGGGCCCTGAACAAGGTATTACAACCCAAAGCAAACTCAAACGGTACAGGTGATGCAGTGTGGGTAGAAGATACACCCAGAAGAATGAGCTCAACGCCCAGACTCTTCCTTTCCCAGTCCTTCCTCCCCACATGCAAAAGATGCACTTCTTCAGTTAGAAGAAATCTTTTGTTATCTCCCACACTGGCTGATATGATGGCTTCAACTCAATTACAGCTAATCCCACAGATCTCTGGCATATAGCCTGTAAGGTATCCTTCCAGTTTTATTCATTCACCTGGGGTTCATTTCTGTGACCTCCACTCTTCACTGAGACAGCCCAGTGTAGTAAAAGAGCTCCATGGAAGGAATTCTAGTCTCTGACTTCTAGATCTTGCTTCCAGTTCTAGCTCGTCCATGCCCAAACTCTGTAACCCTGGGCAAATTACTTAACCTCTCTGAGCTGCACACATCACAGCTCATAGGAAATCCTATAAAATGAGGGGCAGGCACTGGGAAAACGAAATGAAACAGAGCCCATAAAAGACGATGAAACCATAGCCCATAAAAACGTGAGGTATCCGTGTTATTAAAATTATTTAATCACAGACACAGACACATTTTACTGCATCACTTCAGAACTGCTCCTGGAAATGCTGCTGTGGCTCCTGCCATGATTGTACACCTACCCTCACTGGGCAAGGAATGTGGGTTATCGGCGAGCACGTGGCTATGGGGTTCCCAGGCTGGTCTTTCCAGGCAGCCTCCCTTTTGGTGGTGTCTGGAGCAAAAACAACACTATAAAATAACTGCTCGAGCAGCCAAGTGTAGAAAATTTAAAAAGAAGGATCACTAATCCAGACAGGAAAAGGCCTGATTTATTGCTCTAACCGCTCTGTCATAAAACAGCGGTGAAACAAAAACACCATTCTATAGGATGAAGGGAGAGGAAATTTGGAGTTGGACAGAAAATCCGAAGGAAATGAAAGTGCTAGTGTGCTCTGAGAAGTAACTCTCCAAATATGCCAGTGGTCACCTTGATGTCGCCAGGCCTCCCCGACCTCAAGTGCTCAGCGCGCCCTGAGTGGCGGCCTCTCCTCGCTAATGGTGCTGAAAACTCCAATAGGGATCCTAGGGTCTCTCTTGTGTTGTCATCGGCCCGATGAGAACCCAACCAAGAGCGAGGCTGGCAGGCGTAGGAGATGATGAATGAGGTGGGCAGGAAAGGATTGGTTTTCAAAAGGCACCTTCAGATAAGGGCTTTTTTTTTTTTAAGATTTATTTATGTACTTATTTGTTAGAGAGAGAGAGAGCAAGCGAGCACAGGCAAACAGAGTGGCAGGCAGAGGCAGAGAGAGAAGCAGGCTCCCTGCCAAGCAAGGAGCCCAATGTGGGACTCGATCCCAGGATGCTGGGATCATGACCTGAGCCGAAGGCAGCTGCTTAACCAACTGAGCCACCCAGGCGTCCCAGATAAGGGCTTTCTATAAAGACCACCAAAGTTGTAATCCTCTGAACCTGGTCAGTGGCCAAAGGGCCACATGGAGAAGGGGGCAGACCCATTTTCAGAAGCAAATACGAGGCAGGAGGCACGGGGAAAAGCAAACTGGACTCACCTGATCTAAATCTCCTTTCTCCATCACCAGTTCCTCCATCTCTGGTGTTGGCTCATCTTCCAGGAAGGGGTTGGTGGATGGGGGTGGCGACTCGAGTTTTTTCTGTTAAGCAGATGTGAGAAAGAGACAGGTAATTTCTGAGCATATTCTCAATGCCTTTCCCCATTGATCGGCTTTTTCCGAGGCTCTCCAACTGTATCTGATCTAATGAGCAAGAACTGAGACAACATGGACCGCATCTCTTACCTCCCAGCCTTCGTACTATTTCCCACCTCCCTGAAACCTATTGCCCACCCCACCCCAATCCCAATCTGGCTAAAACTCTCATTCATCCTTCAGCCCTCAGATTAGAAGTTCCTTCTTCTGGGAAGCCTTCCCTGTCTCTTAAGTTTGGGACAGATGTCCTGCTCCACGTTTTCATCCCACCCAGTAGGTTACATCTACCTAGGTGTTTATCAGAATGTAACCACTGTCCATTTACTTGTCTTGTCACCACTAGATTTCGTGAATGCGGAGGATCACGTCTGTCTTGTTTCCCCTCCTCTATCTGGGTGCCTGGCATTTCCTAGATGCTCCCTAAATATGAATGAATCACAATGCTGGATGGGTTGGAATTCAAGAATAAACTATAGAGCTTATCTTATGTGTTCTAGATTACAGATGGAAGTCTCTTCCCAAGTAAGTCTCATTACAACAAGCACAACAAAATCTCCTCGAAAAAGATTAGTTCTCAGGACCCGATTCTGCCCACTCTTTTAAAACATGTTGTTGAGCTCACATTCATATAAACTACTTAATTTTTGGCCCAAATACTTGGATGCTGTTATGCTGCCAGATAAAGACTCAGTGTATGAAAAAAGTCTTGTGATCAACGCATTAGGTCAAGGTAGTCATTAGCAGGACAGTGATTTTCATGGTATCCTGCTGAGAAACTATATGGTCTAACAACCAAGCAAACATTTAAAATTTATACACTCCAAACTTTGGCTTGTTTTGCCTGATATGGAAAAAAAAGAAATTCATATAAACTTAAAGCAAAATAGTTTATTTTTACAATTAGGCTATTTTGGGGGCACCTGGGTGGCTCATTAGGTTAAGTGTCTGCCTTTGGCTCTGATCATGATCTCAGGGTCCTGGGATCAAGCCTTGCCTCAGGCTCCCTGCTCCACAGGGTGCCTGTTTCTCCCTCTTCCTCTGCTTACCATTCCCCCTGCTTGTGCTCTCTCTGTCCAATAAATAAATAAAATCTTTTTTTTTTAATTAGGCTATTTTTAGAAAGCAGTATTATCTTTGAAAACAGTATTTCTGAATGCTTCTTTAACAGGGTGATCAGACAAGGCCTCTTCAAGGAGGTGGTGTGTGAGCAGAGACCAGAATGAGGAGGAGCTAGTCAGGCGAAGATCTGGGAAGAGCAGTCAGCAGGCAACCCAGTGCAAAGGCTGGAATGAGCCTGGTGAGTCTGAGGGACAGAGAGGACAACGGGGGTGTGAGGTCAGAGGGCCAGCAGAAGCCGGAAAGCAGAGCCTTCTGTGGGCCATGGTGAGGGTGGTGTCACCATTAACAAGTGACAAACCTGGGTTTGAGTCCAGGCTCTCTCACTTGGATACAACTTCTCCAAGCCTCAGCTCTTGCCGAATGCCCACCACGCACAGCTGTGGGAGGATCAAATGAGACCATGTACGTGAAGCAAGAGATACGTACATAGAACAGCTCAATGAAACGTCTGGCATACAGGGAAAGCTCAGTAGGTGGGAGCTGTTGTTAAGACTTAAGGGTTAGCAGAACTGTGGCGGTGCCCCTCTCAGTGGAGCAACTCTCAGGTGAGAAAAAAGTGAGAGCACAGGGCTAAGAAGTTCTGTAAAAAAGAACTCCTTTTAATCACAAGACCCTGTCCCTGCTATCATGCTTCTCTGGGATACCTCTGGGAATTACAAACAATGGGTCCATCATATTACAAAGGCACAGGCTCCCTGAGCTTCTGCCTTCTTCCCTAGCCTCCAATGAGGCTCTCCGAGTACTGCCCATACCACTGGCCTACCAGTAAATAACACATTAGGAAAAGCTGATGGGAGGACACAGACTCCTGCTGGTTGGAGGGCGATGTTACTGCTCAGATTAATTTGCTGTGATGAAAGAATAAGTCTTCCCAGCAAGCAACTGCTGGCACCACTCAACCTTCTATGCAAGAGCCCTGTTGTCAGAGCCAAGCAGACCACACTTCTCATTTCTGCTCTGCAGCTGTCGTAGGCCATAAAGAATTACAAGTTTAGGTTTAGATTTTAAATAACTCGAATGACATATTCCATGAGCTCTGGGGCTGCTAAATCAAACCAAAAAATTGCCAAGAAACGAACGACTTTCCAATTTTAAAGGAATTCCTTCTTTTTGCTGTGATGACAGTTGGTTTCAAGTCCATAAAGGAAAGAAAAATTCTTCACATAGCAAGTTAAGTCCTACTAATTAAACCACATGGGATCCCAACACCTCCAGAACAATAAGGTCCCCAGGATGGCCAAGCTGTCTGACCGTTAGGAAGAGAGAACCTGGCCATAGTCAGTAGTGTATCTGCATCTGGGTCCACCTGCACAAAGCCTTTTCTGAGGCCCTTGCTGGACATTTCAAATCATCAGAGAAGGAACTCTGAAAATTAAGACTAAACTGTTTCCTTTCCCTGGAGGAGAAAGCTTTCAGTTATAAGATGAAAATTCCACAATTTCTGCATTTCTCATTCCATATATACTTTATTCCAGCCCAACTCCTGATTTGTCCTGAAAGAGATGGCCTGCAGGCTTCAACTGAAATGACTGTAAGCACAGGGCCCTGTGCACCTGGTTTAATATTACTGGGACCTCTCTTGATACCACTCCACTCCTATCTCATATTGTGATACTCATGTATAGGCTTCTTTCTCCATTAGACCATAGGCACCTGTCTGATTCAATTTTTCATCCTTTCCCAAGGCTCTGCAGAAACTGAGAGCTTAAAAAACTCCTTTTTAAATTTGTGAATAAACCCTGATTGGATGAGAAACACTCAATAAAAACCCATGTGTGCATGTGTGTGCGCATGTCCCTGCATGCTTGGAGCACACTCTCAAAAAATATACCCCAAACTATTAAACAGTGGACATCTCTGGGGAGAGGGATTTAGAGTAATCAAGAAGGAAGAGAGATTGTTCTTTTAAAATGTTTTACTCTGGGGCACCTGGGTGGCTCGGTGGGTTAAGCCTCTGCCTTCGGCTCAGGTCATGATCTCAGGGTCCTGGGATCGAGGCCCGTATCCAGCTCTCTACTCGGCAGGGAGCCTGCTTCCCCACCCCACCCCCCTCTCTGCCCTGCCTCTCTGCCTACTTGTGACGCCTCTCCCTCTCTGTCAAATAAATTTAAAAATCTTTAAAACAAAATAAAATGTTTTATTCTGTTTGAGTTTTAACAAGCATGTATTTCTCACTCTCCTTTTTCTGGTAGGCAAATTATCTGAAGAGTGAGGATGATTTATAACTAAACTCAGTACTTCCTAAAACCCTTAATATTTTAAAATTGTGATATATAATTAACATCAAATTCACCATGTTAGGTGATTTATAACAGTGATTTTCAGTATGTTCACAAGACTGTGTGAATGTCACCACCATCCAATCCCATAACTTTTTTACTCCAAAGGAAGCTCCATATCCATTAGCTATCATTTCCACTACTCCCCTTCCCCGAATCTGTGGCAACTCCTGACCTGCTTAATGTCTCTAAGAACTTGCCTATTCTGGACATTTCATACAAAATGTGGCCTTTTGTGTCTGGCTTCTTTCACTCTGTACAGTGTTTTTTGAGGATCATCCTGTGTTATGTGTCAGTATTTCAGTCCTTATTTGTGGCTCGGTAATATTACACTACATGGATATACCACATTTTGCTTAACCATTTGTCTATTAAAAAAGACTTCTGGGGGCGCCTGGGTGGCTCAGTAGGTTAAAGCCTCTGCCTTCAGCTCAGGTCATGATCTCAAGGTCCTGGGATCGAGTCCCGCATGGGGCTCTCTGCTTGGCGGAGAGCCTGCTTTCCCCTCTCTACCTGCCTCTCTGCCTACTTGTGATCTCTCTCTCTGTCAAATAAATAAATAAAATCTTTAAAAAAAAAAAAAAAAGACTTCTGGGGGGCACTTGGGTGGTTCAGTTGGTTAAGCGGCTGCCTTCGGCTCAGGTCATGATCCCAGCATCCTGGGATCGAGTCCCACATCGGGCTCCTTGCTCGGCAGGGAGCCTGCCTCTCCCTCTGCCTCTCTCTCTGTCTGCCTGTGCTCTCTCTCTCTCTAACAAATAAATAAATAAAATCTTTAAAAAAAAAAAAGACTTTTGGGTTGTTTCTACTTTTTGGCTATTGTCAATAGTGCTGCCATGAACATTCATGTACAAGTGTTTGTATGAACATAAGAAAAGTTTCAATTCTCTTGAGCATATACCTAGAGGAAGCATATGTTACTCTAAAAAAAGTTACAGATTCCTTTGCCTTTTTTTTAAATCTTTTTAAAATTTTAAAAAAATTTTTAAAGATTTTATATATTTATTTGACAGACAGAGATCACAAGTAGGCAGAGAAGCAGGCAGAGAGAGAGGAAGGGGAGCAGGCTTCCCGCTAGCAGAGAGCACGATGCAGGGCTTGATCCCAGGACCCTGGGATCATGACCTGAGTTGAAGGCAGAGGCTTTAACCCACTGAGCAACTCAGGTGCCCCGCTTTGCCTTTTTAAAAAAATCTGGCAGTTACCCCTTTACATTAGGCATCTGTACGTTAGCACCACGAATTGCATGAAAACAAAGAGTAACTATTTCTTCTGAATTTACAAACCATCACTAACACCAAGACTTAGTGCTGGGAGACTAAGCAAGTGCACTGATAAGAGACAAGAATATAGAAAATAGTTTAAAACAGAGGCTATCTTCAATTTGAAAAAAACTGTAATTCAACTTGTATCGTAAGAAAATAATCTCTAATGTGAACAAAAATGTGTTTGCTGTGGCTTTATTTAGAATAGTGAAAAAATAACAAGTACTTAAGAGTCCAACAAGAAAAGGACAGTTAGGGAAATTCTGGCCCATCTCTATAATGAAATATAATGGCTGAGAAACCCCTTAAGACAGGACATATAAAGAAAAGCTATAAATCTGTATTCATACATCATATATAAAAATAAACTCAATATGGAACACAGATCTAAATATAAGAGCCAAAAACTATAAAATTCTTAGAATAAAGCATAGGTAAATACTTGTGACCTTAGGGATGATACCAAAACTCAAATAACAAAAGAAAAAAACAGAAAAGTAGAATTTCATCAAAATGGAAAACTTTTGTGTATTAAAGGACATTATCAAAAAAGTGAAGATAATCCACAGAATCGTAGAAAATATTTAAAAATCATGTACCTGATAAATGATAGAATATATCTAGAAAATATTTTTTAAACACATAGCCACAACTCAACAGTAAAAGAGACAAACAACCCAATTAAATAATGGGAAAAGGACCCAAACAGACATTTCTCCAAGATGATGGCCAATAAGCACCTAAAAAAGATGTACAATGTTATTAGTCATTAGGAAAATGCACATCAAAACCACCACAAGAGGGGTGTCTGGGTGGCTCAGTTGGTTAAGCATCCAACTCTTGATTTTGATTCAGGACATGATCTTAGGGTCACGAGATTAAGCCCCAGCCTGCTTGAGATTCTCTCTCTCCTTCTCCTTCTGCCCCTCCCCCCTGCTCTCTCTCTAAAATAAAAGTAAATAAATCTTGGGGAAAAAAAAAAAACTACAATGAGAACTACCTTATACCCATGAAGATGGCTGTAATAATAATTTTAAAAACCCAGAAAATAACAAATATTGACAAAGGTGTGGAAAAACTCAAAACTTTCCTACACTGGTGATGAGAATGTAAAATGGTACAGCTTCTATGGCAAACAATGGTGGTTCCTCAGAAGGTCAAACATAGAGTTACCATGTGACACAGCAATTCAGCAATCTTACTCCTGGGTATACTCCCAGAACTGAAAGCAGATACTTACACAAAAACTTGTACATGATGCTTATAGCATTATAAACAGCCAAAAAGTGGAAACAACTCAAATGTCTATTAAGGGATAAATGGCTAAACAAAATGCAAACCCAAAGGAGGGAACATGGGTCAGCCATAAAAAGGACTGAAGTACTGATACAAGCCACATCACTATGCTAAGTGAAGAAAGCCAGGCACAGAGGGCCACACAGTCGAGGGTTCCATTTATATGAAACGTCCACAAGAGGCAAATCCATCAAGACAGGAAGTAGATTAGTGGTTGGCTGGGGCTGGGGGAAGGAGGAAACTGGAAGTGGGTACCATGGTGGGGAGGGGTTCTTTGGGGGGCAATGGAAATGTCCTGTAATTGGATAGCTTGGGATGGTGGCATAATCTTGTACATGTACTAAAAACAACTGAACTGTATACTTTATTTGGGGGGGGGGCAGAGGGGCAGAGGGGCAGAGGGAGAGAGGGAATCTCAAGCAGGCTCCGTGCCGTGGATGTGGGGCTCAGTCTCACAACCCTGAGACCATAACCTGAGCCAAAATCAAGAGTCAAATGTTTAATTGACTTGAGCTGTGCAGACGCCCTGAACTGTACACTTTTTTTTTTAAGATTTTATTTATTTATTTGACAGACAGAGATCACAAGTAGGCAGAGAGAGGAGGAAGCAGGCTCCCTGCTGAGCAGAGAGCCCGATGCGGGGCTCGATCCTGAGATCATGACCTGAGCCGAAGGCAGAGGCTTTAACCCACTGAGCCACCCAGGCGCCCCTGAACTGTACACTTTAATTTTTTTTTTTTTAAGATTTTATTCATTTGACAGAGATCACAAGCAGGCAGAGAGAGAGGAGGAAGCGGGCTCCCCGCAGAGCAGAGAGCCCGATGCGAGGCTCGATCCCAGGACCCTGAGATCATGACCTGAGCCGAAGGCAGAGGCTTTAACCCACTGAGCCACCCAGGCGCCCCTGAACTGTACACTTTAAATATGAGTGTTACGTGAAATTTTTTTATATGAATTATATTTCAATTTAAAAAACGTATTTTCTTTAAGCAGGCTCCACACCCAGCCCCAGTGTGGGGCTTGAACTCATGATGCTGAGATCAAGATCAGAGCTAAAATCAAGAATCGGATGCTTAAGTGACTAAGCTACCCAGGCTTAGAATTTTAGAAGTGCAATTTTAGGGGTGCCTGGGTGGCTCAGTCAGTTCAGCGTCTGACTCTTGATTTTGGCTCAGGTCATGATCTCAGGGTTGAGACTGAGGCCCACATTGGCCCATGCTCCGTGAGGAGGCTGCTTGAGATCCTCTCTCCCTCTCCCTCTGGCCCTCCCCATCCCCCTGCTCACTCGCTCTCCAAAATAAATAAATAAATCTTTTTAAAAAGTGTGATTTCAATTTTATAAAATGAGCACAAAGTCCAAAAGTCCAAAGTCCTTCTCTCTGAATGTTTTCTCTTGTCTCCATTCTTGCTATAATTTCTACCTTTTCTATCTTGACCTCGTATTACTCTCTTCCCAGAAACAAATTATCAGAAGTTAATCTCTTACGATGTTATTCAAATGAAGGAATACATTTCCTCACCATCAAGTAAACCATTTATAAAATCTTCTGAAGTAGAGTCGTGCAGCGGAAGCGTGCTGGGCCCATAAAATGTTTTCAGGGGCACCTGGTTGCTCAGTGGGTTAAGCCGCTGCCTTCGGCTCGGGTCATGATCTCGGGGTCCTGGCATTGAGTCCCGCATCAGACTCTCTGCTCAGCGGGGAGCCTGCTTCCTCCTCTCTCTGCCTGCCTCTCTGCCTACTTGTGATCTCTCTCTGTCAAATAAATAAATAAAATCTTTAAAAAAAAAAATGTTTTCAAACATCAAAGGAGAGCCCTTGTTCAAGACGGAAGTCCTCGTACTATGGCGAAAGTGCTGAGACCCTGCCCCTCCCCCATTTGCATGGTCTTCCTGACTCAGGTGTTAAGTTGCTGGAAGGCGGAAGTACAGCCACTCTGGGTGGGCTTTCTTAAGTAGTGAGCCTTCTGCATACACTCATATGCTCAAACTGCATGGCTGAAAATCACACCTATAGACTGTAGATTTATAATCTAATTTTTAAAATCAGGCAAATATAAATGTATACTAAAATGACCCCTATAAGCCAAAGGATGATTCTGTTTAGAAAGGAAATTTACATAATGGCCGAGAGGAGAGGAAATCCAGTTGCACGAAATGAGAACATTTTTAATTTCATTAAAAAAAAAAAAAAACTTCCAAATTTGGTGAGCTTGTTACAAAGACTCAACCCAAACTATACTGCTTGCCTAGAGGTTGAATATAATGTTTACCTTGAATCTCATCATGGAGTTACTAAGAATGCATGTAGCTATAGTTAAATCACATTGAGACATTTGCTTTTAATTTCAAGGCATTTTAATTTACAGGGTATTTTGAATCCCTCTTAAGGGCCAGGAGTTTAGGCAATTAGCAGAAAGCAATGGCAGTTCACTTCTTCCAGTAAATTACAGCACAGGGCACTATAAACTTGTTAGGGCTAGTACCATAAAACAAGATGAGCCCTGTCCTTAAGGTTTTTTCAGTTTCCATATCTATCAGATGTTAAAGTTGCATCTGTCAAAAAAGAGCCAAAGATGCGCATCACATTGATCAGTTAGGAGGAGCTGGACTGTGGCATGTCCTTCTGGGTGAGTTCATCATCTCTCCAGCTCACCCTAATTGTTAAAATCAGTCATCAAAGGGCTCAAAAGGAACTGAATAATACAGTGAGAAGGGGGTGGGTGGGGCTGGGAGGGTCTTTGGTCAACATGACTCCTTGGCTGACTTACTGTTCCATAACTTTGCAAGGAATTCACAGCCCTCTATGAAATCTGGCATACACTACAGGGTATCAAGATATACCTTGGTTCATTTTGTAGTTTATTCTGATGCCCTGAAATAAAATGGTAACCACAAGCAATTTCCCAAAAACCAAGGCAGCACAGGGAAGAGGTAAGGAGACAAGGAGCAGCAAGTCATCAGGTGGGGTGCCGAGCAGCTAGATTGCGGAGTCAGGCCACTCAGACCCCCAGCCCAAGGCCACCTCTTTCCAGCACTGTTGGGAGCACGGTCACTGGCTATGACTAATCCACCAGCGGTCCTGGTCCTGAGGCCTACAGGCTGCAGATGAAGGTGTGGCCCCACCTGATCCACAACATGGCAATGGTAGGCCAAGCTCAGAATGAACATTACCTACAGTGAGAAGCATGGCATTTTCATATTCCCAAGGCAGGCTGCAGTGAACTGATTCTCTACGACCTGGCTTGCCCCAGTGAGGAGGCCATGGGAGTTCTGCTGCCTTTCTAGAAACCGACCTTCAAGGGAAAACCCTTAAAGGTTATGGACCAGCCAATGCCAGGACTTGGAATGCAAAATGGTTGCTGGGTCATGATAACTAGGACAAAGTGTGGTCTGGGGAAAGAGTCTGACCTAAAGAAGTTGAATGATTAGGGGCGCCTGCGTGGCTCAGTGGGTTAAGCCTCTGCCTTCAGCTCAGGTCATGATTTC
The DNA here is from genome assembly GCA_003697995.1 of Taxidea taxus jeffersonii. Taxonomy (NCBI): domain Eukaryota; kingdom Metazoa; phylum Chordata; class Mammalia; order Carnivora; family Mustelidae; genus Taxidea; species Taxidea taxus. Next base: position 330,010 of record ML104651.1, on the reverse strand, counting down.
AGGGTCCTGGGATCGAGCCCTACATCTGGGCTCTCTGCTCAGCAGGGAGCCTGCTTCCCCCCCTCTCTCTGCCTGCCTCTCTGCCTACTTGTGATCTCTCTCTCTGTCAAATAAATAAATAAAATCTTAAAAAAAAAAAAAAAAGAAGTTGAATGATTTGGAGAAGTCTGTGGAAAAGATAGCTGACCATCTGGAGGGGAGAATAAAGAGTTTATGGCTTAGCAGGATTCCCTGGGCAAGGATTTGTAATCTGGAACTCTCCACAAACCTTCATAGGAGAGGAAGCAACAAGTGAACAATTGGAGAAAATTTATAAATCAATTCTGCCAGAACATTTCCAAAACAGAAGGCCAAAAAAGGTAAATTGATAAAAAAGAAAAGCCAAAACGTTTAAGTGTTCCCAGCTGACCATGACCGGACCCCCTGGAGCATAGCCCCTGCCAGGAGATGGGAGGCTCAGTCCAGAAGCCTGGCCCTGCAGAGTGAGCCTAAGTGCAGAGAAGCCACACTGCCCCAAGAAACAAGCCCCTCCAAGCCCTCTCCTCCCTCAGACAGAAGGTACTGACTGTGGGCCAGCTGCCACTTTGACATTCATACTTATTTTCTAAAAAACAAAACAAAACAAAACAAAAGCATTGTCTTCAAAACAGCTCCTTCCCATTTCTCATGGTCTGTACCTGTTATCCCATTTAACAGGCTCACCTTGTCCAGAGGGAGCCTTCCTGAGCCACATTACTCTACCTCTTTGGGCCCATGGGGCATCTCCTAGCACAAATGAGACGTGATGTGTCCTGGGACAGCTCCAGGTTTACGGGCTATCCTGGTCATCAGATAGAACAGAGCCATTCGTTCCCCTGCAATCCTATAGCTCCCTAAATGTAAAAGCAAAATCAGCAGTGAGTAAGGCCCAGCCAAAGGAGGAGAAAAAGGGTTCAAAACAGGTGTTTGGCACTAGTGTTACTCAAGCAGCCTGCATTGGGATCTATTTCCCATACAGGTTGCTAGAATACTGGCTCAGAGAACCTGTCCTTAGGCTCCCCCGACCCTGTCCAGCAGAAGCCATGGATGCACAAGGGGTGCTGCCTGGTGGGGGTCTATGCTCAGTGCTTCAGCTGTAGAGCTGAGCCCAGAGCTGCATGAGTCTCTGTATGAAACCAGGCCAGAAAGAGGCACAGGCAGCGCAGAGGGAAGGGCCAACATGAGGTTATCAGGTGCTGCTGAAGTCAACCAAATACTTCTCAGGAGAGAGACACATTCTTCTTCCAATCGCATTTCCACTACCTATTATTTCCTTTTGTGACTTACATCTTATTTAGGAGCATTTTCATTTGTTTCATGGCCTATTTTTTTTCCTTGTTACTAAAAAGAAACCAATTCTGAACATGCAGTAACAAGCAGAAGACTATACATATGTATTTTTATTTTTTCAGTATGGAAAGAATGCTCTGTGGTTCCTTGTATTTTATTTCAATACTGTCATGTATTGAATGGCCCTAAGTAGGTAGAGCCTTATGGTCTTGCCTTAAAACTGAGTGCCACTGCCACCACTTTTCAACCCAGAGTCCTGAGGGACCAGCTCCCCATATACCTACTCTGAGGCAGGTCTTACAAGAAGGCAAAGAGGGGATGCCACTGATGTCCCAGGATTTTAGGACAAGAGCATGGGGGCTCGAGAAGGTAGTAGAGGTGAAAGGTGAATAAGCGAACAGGACTCCAGGCCCAATCTCTGTTCTGACTTCCCTGCTTCAAACAGAGTAGCTGTTTTTCTGCATTTACAGATTGGCTGTCTGACCACTGGTAAGTATGAAATGAATATAGCACTTCCCTCCTACAGCTGATGAAGCCCAGCGACCGACCACAGACAAATGCACCTAGCACAGTGTGGAACACACAGAGGATGTTCAAAAATGTTAGCTGTTATTCCATGTGGATTCCGCATTAGAATTTGTTAAACAGTTTGGAAGTCCCTGTTTTGGCTCATCTCCCTCATTTAAAAAAACTGAAAAATGACTTAATTAAAGCATGTAAATACAAAAAGTATTTTAAAAAAAATTATGGAAATGCATGTGTGTAAGAAAATTTCAAACAAAATACCAGAATAAAATGAAAAAAAAAAAAAATTCTCTGCTTCTCCACGTACTCTCACTCCAACTTCCCTCCCCAGAACATCCATTGTTATCATTTTTAGACCTTTTTCTTAGATGTTTATATTCAAAAAGATGATTTTTGGTTTTTACATGTGGAATTACACCATATATACTGGCTGCAGCTTCCATTTTCCATTTGACATTGTATCTGAGAGGTTTCTTTTAAGATTTTATTTTTAATTTTTATTTATTACTTATTATTAACTATTTTTATTTTGTTATTATTTATTTTTATTTATGTGTCAGAGAGTATGTGAGCACAGGCAGGGGGAGAGGCAGAGGGAGAAGCAGGCTCTCTGCTGAGCAAGAAGCCTGACGTGGGGCTCGATCCCAGGACCCCGGGATCACGACCTGAGCCGAAGGCAGATGATTAACTGACTGAGCCACCCGGGTGCCCCGAGAGATTTCTTTTCTATGATAGTACATCTAGATCGATCCCACATTCTACCACTATTCCACATATTCTTCAGTGATAAACATTATAGAAACCTTTTTTTTTTCTTTGAAGGTTTGAAGGCTGTAGTTCGCCTCTTTCTTAGTACATCACCCTCTCCATGTATGGATTTTTCTGTAGACCTCATATCTAAATGTAAAACTGTTGCCTCAAAGGGCATGCACATGTTAATTTTTGATACATAAAGACAAGTAGCTAAAGGCTGCACCAATTTGTCTCCTAGCACTTAAAAGCCTGTATTGTTAGTCTTGTAATTTTTTTTGCCAACCTGATATAAGAAAGTGAGTATCCTGTTCTATTTTCTTCATGTTTATTGGCCAACTATATTTCTTCAGTGAATTTCCTGCTAGACTCTGTACTCAATTTTTCTAGTTGGTTACTTCCTTTTTCTTATTGATTTTAAAGAATTTTTTACTTTGGATATAAATTCTTGGTCTTAGTGTTTAAAAACTATTTTTTCCTAGTTTGCTGTTTATCCCTTAATTACATTAATGGTCTTTCATTCTTTTTATATTTTGTGAAATCTCTCAGCTACTTTTCTTTATGGCTTCTGGGTTTGATGTCTTGTTTATCTCCCTTAGTACTCTGTTATTCAAGGCTAGTTTCTTCTAGAAGGCAGTTCACTGAATTATAGCAGGGTCTGGATCGGGTCACAAGCATCTCCTGATTTGTTGGTCCAAGGATTTTCCTACCAAATCATATCACTTCTCCATTACCATTTTTAAAGGAACTTAAGAGGTCTGACTCTCTCAACTTGGATTTCTTTCTCCTTAGCTCCTGTTTTCCTTCTCTCCACATTCTTGCTGGCCTGCACAAGGTCTGTGTGTTTTTTTGCAAGACTAGGGAACAGGGATGAATCAACCATGATTCCTGCATTCAAGGATCTCAAATCTCAAAGTCTGTGTGAGTGCACACCAGTGTGTAATGATACAAACAGAAATTACTATAAAACATAAAAATTTGGTTTCCTCTTGGATAGTAAATCTGAAGAAAGCATACTGATGTGTTAGCAAGGAGGCTGGGTTTCCAAAAAGAAGTTTTTAGAGAGATGCTTTGAACCTGGTCTTTACTTACATAGACATTAAATGATATTAACTAAGAACACACACTCCACTTTTCCAACAGAGGTGCCCAGTCCTCAGAACTGCGTACCTTTCTGTTTTAATCTTTTAGTGTTTCTCCAACATGCAAATTTGTATACTTAGCTTTCAGGTTTACAGAGACACACTGACCTGGTTTGCTGCCCACAGACAGTAAGAAAACAAACTCTAAGGTAAAACATAACCTACATGTGATACAAATCAACAGCTGATAAAGTAATACGGTATTTGTGACTAAATAAGTGAGGCTACAGGAAGCCACTACTTAGATAAAATGATGACAGGACGTTCTAAAAATGTGCAACACTCCATGTTCCCATTCGCAAAATTTAGTGAAATCCCTGGAATGAGGGACTGAGCACTTGAGGCACTGGATGGAACCACCAAACTGGGAAAGACTGAAGTGAAGCCCCACCCCCTGACCCCCTGATTTTGTGTTCCAGCTTCCCTCAGGAAGGTCCTACCAGAGTTCCATCTGTCAGGGTGCACCCGGAGAAGCGTTTGGCAAGAAACCCCTCAAAGTTAGTCGTTCTCTGAATAGCAAACAGAAGCAATTTCACTTCAATTTCCTTAGCTCTGGTACGCATAATCTTGGCAAGTTCTGTCCTTCAAAATAAAGAGGTAAGAATGATGTTAAAAAAACAAAACAAAACCAAAAGTGTTCAAGATAGGATAAATGGTTTTAGCTTATATATATATTAAAAAAAAGTGGTCAGGGGCGCCTGGGTGGCTCAGTGGGTTAAAGTCTCTGCCTTCGGCTCGGGTCATGATCCCGGCCGGGGTCCTGGGATCGAGCCCCGCATCGGGCTCTCTGCTCAGTGGGGAGCCTGCTTCCTCCTCTCTCTCTGCCTGCCTCTCTGCCTACTTGCAATCTCTTGTCTGTCAAATAAATAATAAATAAATCTTAAAAAAAAGAAAAAAAAAGAGGTCATTTTAACTCCTGAGGTCTGTTACCAAGCTGCATGTTTGGAGAATAGAAATGCATACTCTAAATAAGAATCTGAAGGTGAAATGACCCACTAGTCAAAAGAAATCAAGGATTAAAGAGATCGATTTGATTACATGGTCACTACTATTTTTAGATCTTTCAACCTTTCTGTAATTTGTTAATAATGTAAATATAAAGCACTTACTCAGAATTTTACATGCATATATTTGATGATGTATTTATGTATGCATAAATTTGACATGCATATATTTTATATGATGTCACAAGTCATTCCTTATTGGATCACAAAGCCCCCTCTTCCAAAGAGCTCAATCACCATCTCTTCAACCAGAGAGCAGGCACGACAGAACTACACGTGCAAGGCTACAGTCCCCACGTGAGAAGTGACATGCATGTGCTTGGGTGGGTCCCACCTGCGAAGCTTGCGTGTCACTACAGTGTTCTGCTTCAGAGTGGGAGCTGTGGGGGAGCAGTGACCTGGGAGCTCTTAGGAAGTACTGAGCCACAGTACTGAGCCATGGTTATCTTCCCATACAAAGAAACGGTGAAACCAAACAAAGAGCCTCTGCGAGTCTTTGAAAATTATGTATCTGTAGGATTTTAGCCAAAATTCCAACAATGAAAGCTTGGCAGCAACAACAGCAACATGGCCATTAGCTGCCACTTCGATGGCAGATTTGTGGCTGACTCCCTGCCTCCTGCAGACTGCTTTCTTTGCAGAATTAGTCTGCAAGTCACTGAACTGTAGCTCAAGAGAATTAGTTATCAATTTCTCAAGGAATTTGCTTTCTTTGCTGATTGGGACTTAGAAAGCGACAACCACAACTGTTCTTGAATCAACATTCAAATGTTATCTAAACCTATGGTACCAAATATGCTCCTGAGAACAAAAGCCACACAGAATGTACATCAGGAGTGAACTCGAATGCACACTGGGCTCTGGGTGATAATGGTCTGTCCCTGTAGGTTTATTAATTTTGACAAATGTACATTTTGGTGGGGGATGTTGATAGTAGGGGGGCTATGCATGTGTGGGGGCAGGAGTATATGGGAAACCTTTGTATCTCCCTCTCAATTTTGCTGTGATCCTAAAATTACTCTAAAACACAAAGCCTATTAGAAGAAAATAATAAAGCCAATAGCCAATATCCCTTAAGAAATCTGCCCCCCAGGTGTTTAAAGCATACAACTTTATTATATTCTCTGATATTAACAAAAATGCCTACCATGAATCATTCTAAGGTGGCTGAGTTATGCTTACACATGGGGCTTTTTAAAAAAAATTAGCCTGGAGTTAATGTAACTATGCACTGTGAGAAGGGCATAGTAACGGGTGCCTGGGTGACTCAGTTAATCGTTTGACTTTATCTTGGGTCATGATCTCAGGGTCCTGGGATCAAGCCCCACGTCATGCTCCCTGCTCAGTGGGGAATCTGCTTGTCTCTTTCCCTCTGCCCCTCCCCCCTGTTCATGCTCTCTGTCTCATTGATAAATTTAAAAATAAAATCTTAAAAAAAAAAGAAGGGCATAGATAACTAATAAAACCCAGTTACTACCACTGCTGTGGTACAGCTGCAAGTAAAGGATTAAAAAAAATTGACTCTAGCTTTAGCTTTGTCATGGACACACCAATCTAACCTTCTTGGGTTTTAGCTCTTCAACATAAATGGGCTCCCTGGCCCTGGGCTTCGTTCATGAAATTGCAGAGACAGGATGAATGACAGAAGGTCTTTAGGATGCCTAGAACATTCAGATGCCGATATTATTAACTATCCAAAGACTATAAAAACACTGCACTGGGGCAGGAAGTTTGTTCAGGAAATATTTCCTGAGTGTCGCTGAAGTATGTGTCCCTGTCCCTATGGAACGATGTATGTAGGAGCAAGTCAGGGAAGCAAAACAGTGATGGATATATACACTGTACACTGATATATATGATAGAGACACAGGAGAAAATGTAGGGTGATGAGTAACAGAGGGAAATCTGGTGGATGAGCCTTGCGTAGGTTAAGTCCAGAAGGCAGGCTGTTCAAGGCAAGGGTCAGGCTACAGGAAAGTCTTAGAGCAAAGATAGGAGCAGACAAAGCTGCTGGGTTTTATACATATTACTCTTAAGGTGGGGGGATAGAAGGGGGGCTTTGACTATAGGCTACTAGCCCAGGATTCTCGTGTACCCTTTTTCACTTTTTTCCTAGAAGTTTTTACTCTTACTCCACATACAAGCCCTCTCCTCTAGGTTTGGAACTCTGAAGTTGGAGAAGTCAGAATACAGCTGCAGCTGGAGTTCAGGGGTTGATTTTGGATTTATAAAATCTGACTTTCAACAGAAAAAGGGTCTTCTAAAGGGAGAGTCCAGCACAGGTGAAGACGTTCTGATTAAAATGATGACTCTCCAATAACAACAACAAAAAGGTGGAAATGCTACTCAATCTACAAGATGGAACCCCCAGACACCAGGGGATTGATTTCAACCAACCAATTTCAATGAACAATAAAACCAGCAGAGTTGGAATCTACCTTGTGACATGGCAAAATTCTACTGCAATCCTCTCGGTCATGTACCACTCACGTGGAAACATACGGCCATATTTCTCCTCATAATCCACAAGCTGGCGTTTTATCCAGGCATAGCGTCTGTCGATTTTGTCCAGCCAGGCAACCTTTGGAAGGTAGGGAACAAAATCCACACAGTGCTCAGAAGTAGGGTTGACAGTTTCAGGAAATAAACAAAAACACAGCACCAAGAAAAATACAACCCAATCTCTTTATTTCTCACAGTTTTGTTTTATTTTGCTTAACTTTATTTTTTAGAGAAGGAGACGAAGAATCCCAAGCACAGTGCATGCCCAGCGCGGAGTCGGAGGCAGGGCTTGATCTCACAACCCTGAGATCAGGACCTGAGGCAAAATCGAGTCCAACATTCAACCGGCACCTGAGCTACCCAGGCACCCCTATTTCTCACAGTTTTAAAGAATCTAGGCTACTTTTTCACTTGATCGAGGTTCTTTTTTGCTTTTCTTAAGATTTTATTTATTTATTTGACAGACAGAGATCACAAGCAGGCAGAGAGAGGAGGAAGCAGGCTCCTTGCTGAGCAGAGCCCGATGCAGGGCTCAAACCAAAGGCAGAGGCTTTAATCCACTGAGCCACCCAGGCGCCCTTGATGGAGGTTCTTAACTTGGCTCTACAATTAAGATTTCAGGGATCTGGAAATTTCCTGAAACTTTATGCAAAGTTTTATGCACAAGTACATTTTTCTGGGGAGAGGATCTGTAGGTCCTATTAACTTCTTCAAAGGGTCAATGACCTCAAAATGGTTAAGAACCACTGAAATGTACAGTCAGCCCCTAAAAGTTACAGATCAACATCAACATTTTAAGGCAGTAATACTATTAAAATATGAATCAGGTTTTTAATTTTCAATAAAATTCAAATGTAACATCGATTTCATTTGGTTAATACTTACATCTTGGTTTTCTTGAAAAAGTACTAGATATTCTGACAGATGCTGTTTAATAAACTTTTTGATGATTTCTTGTTTGATTCTAGGATCCAAAATATTAGCAACCAGACATGCATCCCGTAGGACATTGCTGGGTCCTCCTGGCCTCTGGTAAAACAAACAACACAGCAGTTTAAGAGCCAGAAACAACCTTTCAATCTCCTGGTCTCTGACAGCTGCTACTTCTTGTTCCTCTCTTGAAGTTATTATTACTTCCATTCCCCTGACACTTACTCTTTTGCTGTGGATGGATATTTTAGTTACTTGTTACTCAATGAAAGAATGATTAAGCTAGTATGTAGTAGCCAATACAAAAGCTACTCTGCGAATCAGCGAGGAGACACTGTGGAAACAGGGCCAGCAATGGTCATAGGAAATTCTGCTTTCTGAATACAAAAACTGAAACTGCCTTGGTGAAGAGCCACACATCTCAGAAGGACACCACTCTCACTCCCCACGTGCCACTTTCCCCTGATTCCAAACTCAGATTCCTATTCTTAAAGTGCCATATTTGTGCCAAATAGTGCAGTGGCACTTAAAATCTAAAACCAGGTTCCAAACTGCCAGACTTGTTTTGCTGACTGTCAACAACCGAGGCAGGTAACCGTAAGTAAAATATGAGGACACTGGTCCCTTGATCTGAAAGGCAGTAGAAGGCTACTGAGGGGCCATATTGATACATCACAATGGGAAGGCCTTTATTATTACTGAAGGCAGTGCAATCTCACCAACTTTTCTTTATAGTAACTCACTGAATGAACACGGTTGGCGGGGTGGACTAGAGCAAAAAGAACACTTGGAATCTACTCTTGGCTTGACTAGATAGCTGTGTAGCTTTGGCGCAGTTACTGAAACTCATCTGAAAAATAAATTAAAAAAAAAAAAGGACTTCAATTAGGTGATGATTAATGTTCTTCCAAATCCTTATGATTCTTCTGGGTAAACTCTGTCCTATATAATGCATCTGTCTCGACTAAAGCTCAAGAGTTTTGTTAAGTGTTACTAAGCTGCCTGAGAGCTAAATTGTTAGGATGCTGACTCACTCTGTGCTGAATGGTTGTTATGCTACCTGCTGAGCGCTCTGACTGCCCACCTCTTACTTCTGGATGAAAGTGTTTGATCTCATAGAGAAGTCACAGAAGCCAAAACCTATGGGCTAATGGATTCAGATATTTTCATTTAAAAAGGGCTTAGTAGGTTACCTTGTACAATTTTACCTTGTTACCTTTTACAAATTTTATTTGTGAAATAGGAATAGCAACACAAGGCCTTTAAGAAAAGACCATAGTCACTGAAAAGGAAAATAGAAAACATAAAAAAAAAAAAAGGTTAAGTTACCCAGCCACAGAAAAAGGAAGCAAGTTGTTAAAAGAAAACCATTTTAACTTCATCTACCTGGTGGGATCTGAGAAAAAGACATAAAGTAGGTCATGATTAATTTCTTCTAAACAATAAAGCTGGGCTTCATTCACATTTTCTGAAACTCCATGAAACCGGGCTAGATATCAGAGTATAGTAAAGCAGACCCTGGGCTAAGAACAGTCTGGGCTAAGAACAGTTTATAATTTGTGAATATCCTGCAATCCCTTTTTACAGAATGGCTTTCCAACATCCACTCCCCACAGTTATATCAAACGAATAAAGAATATAAAGTCCTGAGAGGAACATGTTTTACAAATAAAATATCTTATTACTAGAAGGCAGCCATTAACATATGCAGACATTAAAATCCAGAGCAGATTTCCTATAGGAAGTAATCTATAAAACTGGGGCAACTACCCCCACCTACTTCCTAAGTTTCTTTCATGTAGCACAAAGAAAAATGATGAAGATATTTCCAGTTATTGAATTATAAAGAAGGTCCAGGAAATGTCCCTTGGCTCAGTAAATGAACATATACCCCCACCTCCACCCACCAAGTGCAGTGAGGAATGTTGCTTGCCTGTGTGTGCTCTCGTTCATTTCTGTGTTAAATAATTATTTTTCTTGAAATAGCTCAAATAATAGAGAAAAAAAGCTTTTAAAGGTTCTTCTCTCTCCGACACATGCAAAGCATTAAGATTACATCTGCTACAATTTGAAAGACAGAGCTAAAAGCAGTTACCCGGGCACAGTGACAGCCAAGTGAGGCAAAGCTTGTTATGGGAGAAGTGTAACCATAGCCTACGAGCAAAATACCAGGGTCTTCGCAGACACAACACAAACAGCCATGCCACCAGCAAGAGCTAAAGGGATTAATCCCAAAGAACAGGCTTCTGATTAGTAAAAGTGAGTCTCCTGTGTCACTCTGAAAGTTACATAAGCCTGTGGATGCTCCTCCCAGCTGTCTCTTCACCAAACTGAAACCAATAAGTTATGTAACGATTCTAAAAAACACTGCGGCTTGAAAAAAAAAATTTTTTTTAACACAGGCATGAGAAAAAAGGAATTTGCTGGGCAGATGAGATACTAGGTTTGACACATATTAAATTAAACCAAAATAAATCCTCGCTCTTTGATGCTGGAAGACCACAGATGAAGAATCAACATTGCTTTGGGATATTTAAAATCAAGGATGGTGTCATCACCCCAAACCTCTAGCAGACAGACTTACGGCTGCCAGCAGGCACTTTTGGAATGGTAAAGGAAGAGTCACGGCAGAGAATGTGAATTAGGCAAGAATGGTGATAACATCTAAGACTGGATGGAAAATAATACCTTGGTGCCCTGGGAAGGGAATGCTTCTTCAAAATCAGCCAGGATTTGCTGTCCTAACTCAGTCTGGGCAGCCTTCACTCTGCAGGGAAAAGAGAACATGTCATTGCCTGGTGTCATTTTCATATATCCATAAGTAAGTATACAAAGATTGATCGGGCTCAGAACTATGGAAGTCTTTAGAGATCGTCTGGGGAGGGGGAGGTGGTGGCTAAAGAGAGGTCACAAACTAGTTAGTAGCAGCTTTATGACCAGGACCCAGGCATCTGACTTATTCCCATGATGGATTTTCAATATCCCAAAGTTCTTCTAGGCTAACCCTCACCTGGTGTAAGAGAGTATATGTTTATCTTTCCAAGGTGTCATCAGGGGGTAGTCACACTGTGAGAAAATGCTACGTCAAAACCCCCAATCCAACAGAAATCCATGCTGGATTATTGTTAGGGCTGCGCCCCTGCTCCTTGGAGTCCAGAATGAAGGAGGGCTCCGACTTGCCTCAGAGATGCTGCTTTTTCAACCCGCAAGTCAACATCAGGATCCTGTTTTAACAAATGAACAAAAGAAGGGGTGCCTCGGTGGCTTAGTCAGTTAAGCCTCCAACTCGGTTTTTGGCTCAGGTCATGATCTTGTGGTGGAGGGATCAAGCCCTGGGTCAGTTCTCTCTCCCTCTCCCTCCTGTTCTTGTGCGCTCCCTCGCTCAAATAAATAAATAAATAAATAAAAGCTTAAAACAACAACAAATGAGCAAAAGGAATGTTTTCTAAAGTATAAAGAAAAAGATCCGAAAGACAAAATGAACTGTTACTTGAGAGTGAATGCCACTGAATGAAGGCTGAAAGTCACTCAGAAGCCTGGCTGACAACAAAAATGAGCTCTATATCGAGGTCAGTACCTAACCTGGTGTTTGTGTGTCTACCAGGAGCTCAAAAAATACTTGTCGGCCGAAAGGAGAGGAGAGAGGAGAAGCAGCTGGCATGAGAAAGGAACTGTGCATGTCAGCAGCACCTGCAATGATCACGTCCTCCCCCGACTGCCGGGAGCTGGACGCCTCCCGCCAGCCATTCTCACAGAGCTCACTGCCCCGAGCCTGAGGCAAATATTTTACCCTTGCTAGAAGCGCCATAAAATCGTGTTCTTCCTTTTTTGGTCTCCACCCTGTTACTCTGGAATTAACTTCTGAAGTTTCTAGAAATAGCGAATAGCTCAAAACCACAGTTTCTTGGGCTATTCAGCAGTGGCTGGCAACTGACTGAGAATTTTTTTCTTTTTAAATGAGGGGATAGGCAGGACCCCAAACAATCTGGGTTTTTTCTGTGGCATCGTTATAATTATGCTTTACTCCAAGTACTTTCCAGGGATTTTCACTATCTTCAAAACTTTTAAAACCACTCTTACAGGTGGCTTTGCAGCCTCTTTAGTCACTCAGTGACAGAGATAAGGCTGTTACTGGGCTGGCGCCCAGATCACAAGCAGGCCCATCCACCTCAAGATGTCGAATGGACAGTGGGAAGTATGCCCTGAGTGTGAGCTCTGACAGGAGAGAGGAGAACAAGCTCTTCTAAAACTGCACCTCAGAGGTCTTGTGACTCCACATAATGGGCCAGGCAGATAGCCTGCCCTGATGCCAGGTCACAAGACAAGCTTCCAGAGCCTCCGGCCCTTCTGCTCCTGCTTGCCTCTTGGCACCATAAAGAGAGAGCACCAGTTCCTCTTAAGCCACAGGGACAGTTCCTGGAGGAGAAGTTCTAACCCCCGTCAGGGACATTCCTGGTCATACTCTCAGGGCTCCTAAGCACCTCAGTGGTATGAAGGTTCCTCTGCCCTTTACACCCTCCTCCCTCATCCCGACTCTACCAAGCAAGAGCTGGGGTACCTGAAAAGACAAACAGAGCCTATGGTGAGGCTGGGTACTTCCAGAGTGCAGAAGATGGGGGAAGTACCAGGGAAGATTGGCAGATCCCCCTGTCATCTTCAGTCCGTTCCCAAAGTCATGTCTTGAGATAGTCTAGACTTAGCTCTGCCACCAGTGAGCCATGTGTAAACAAGTCATTTCCCTTACCTGGGCCACAACTGAGAAGGTTTGTGAAGTAAGAGGGTGGGGATGCAGGCCTGGACCAGATGCCTCTCACTGTCCTTGAGGGGACAGCTTATGCCCCTGCACCCACCTTCACGGTGAGCTGGCAACAGCAGACCCCTGCACCGGTGACTGCAAGCGGGACCTATGGCTAATGCTGGAGAAGAGTGGGCTTCGGAACATAAACGTTTCCATGGAACATAAACGTTTCCAAGCATAGTTTTCTAAGTGTCCATCAGTGACTTGGATGAAAGAGCAACCACGTCCCCCTTACTGATGTTAGTGATGACATCTATAAACCTCAACCAGGCCTCCATACACTTTCAGGGTGAGACGTGAACAGCAGTCTTTACCATCAGTTGCCTCAACAGGATCCTAGAAAGAAGTCAACACTAAAAGAACACATCTTCGGCCACACTCCTTCCTCTGCTAACAAGGAAAAGGAAGTTCCTACGGTAAACAGATGGGACCAGTAGAGACGATGATAGCAGAACAGAGCTGAGCTACCCTGATTTTCATAAGAATGATTAAGAAACCTATCTACAACTAACAGAGAAGAGAGTAAATAAAAATTCCTCCCAGTATCCAAGTAAGTTCAGTCCACTTGGATGGTGACAACTCAGGGTTGATCATACTTAGGAAACAAAGGAGTCACTGTGCTCCTCAGAAAGGAAGGTCAACCAATGACTTCTAGCCCCTTCTATGCCATCTGATGAAGGGCTGTTCAAAGGTGACTTTTCCTGGGACGCCTAGGTGGCTCAATTGGTTAAGCCGCTGCCTTCGGCTCAGGTCATGATCCCACAGTCCTGGGATCCAGTCCCACATTGGGTTCCTTGCTCACCAGGGAGCCTGCTTCTCTTTCTGCCTGCTGCTCCCCCTGCTTGTGTTCCCTCTCTCTCTTCTGACAAATAAATTTAAAAAACAAAAACAAAAAACAAAGGTGACCTTTCCTACATGTGTTACCAGTATGCACAGTGGGTGGCAGCAGCAGGATACAGCAAATTACGAAAATTATTTAGACATTTGTAGATAAAGTAATCCTGATGCTTCTATTACCTTGTAAATGCCCCAAGGGAAACACCCTTAGGACTTCACAATGAACTGACCTCCTAAACACACACAGTCTGTCCTGGACAGAATGGCTAATGAGTCAGACTAGTCAGATGCTCTATTTCCAAACAGATAGGCTTTATAAAGAATCCAAATCCAGAATCTTAAGTGTGATCCAGGGGGACAATGAAGCACAACCCTTATGCTTTTGAAACTGAAGTTCTTTCAGAAAGGACTTGTCGAAGTCACACAGCTAGTCAGGCCATTTCATTCTCTAATTTCTTTCCTTGCTACACCATGAGACACCCCCTGCCCCCACCAGCCTGCCAAGTACCTCTCCCATGTAAGAGGTTAGTTATAGCCCTGAAAAATATTATTTTTTTTTCCGAAAAATATTTTTTAGTTCAATAGTTTTATGGGTTTCAAGATAGTGCAAGAATCTTCCCCTCTTTCTCAGGAAATATTGACTGATTACTACAGACATTTGCTCTCATGGATATTCTTAAGCCAGGAGGCTCTGAAATGTAAAGATGATATCAAAGAAAAAAAAAATCTTTCCCTCAATGCTACATTAACATTTAAGCATTCTCCAGAAGGGTAGCTGGAAGAAATAGCTACATTCAAAATCAAAGTCCATGAACTTCATATTTCAAATGTACAGGCAAAGGTTTCAGAGCACAACCTTTCATATGACTACTACGATTTATAGAGAGCAAGCTATTAAACTGGAGAAACTAAAGCAATGTACAGAGCATAACTCTGCTGCCTTTTCCCCTGCCCCCCAACAAACAGCTATTTCTATCATTTCCAGATGGTTCTACCATCACTGTGCAAACATTAAGGGAGGAGAATTCACCAGAAAAGATGCTAAAAATAAGAAATCTGGACTTTCCTCAAACTTGGAGTACCTCTTGAAAAACAATTGTAGTCAAGCACTGAAAACCAGAGATTTGTGTTTAGTGTTACTTAATAGCTTACTTAAGTATTAAGTTACTTAATAGTTACTTAATAGTGTTACTTAATACAGAATAAATAGTTGCATATTTATTCTGTATTAACCTACACAAATTTTCTTCTAATAGGAGTTGTGAAACCAACTAAAAGAAAAGTTAAGTCCTCCTGTTGGCAGCAATGCTACATAGTAATGAATGTTCGGAGCACTGAAATACATTGCCAGAATGTCAGATTGTCTCTTTTTAAGGAGATTGTCTTACAACAGTGATCACAAAGTTCTTTTAAATTTATAAAAACCACCTCTTTGAAAAATGTTAAAAAACAGAGTTCTAAAAGAGTGCATCCTCTTATTCGTCCCTACATTGCTTTTTTAGGAATAGAATTCAGTTCTGCTATATTCCTGCCATCCAACAATGCCCACCTAACACAACTGATTTTTTTTTAAGATTTTATTTATTTATTTGACAGACAGAGGGACAGTGAGAGAGGGAACACAAGCAGAGGGAGTCAGAGAGGGAGAAGCAGGCCTCCCGCCAGGCAGGAAGCCCGACTCGGGACTCGATCCTAGGACCCTGGGACCATGACCTGAGCTGAAGGCAGACACTTAACAACTGAGACACCCAGGCGCCCCAATGCAACCGATTGATAACAAACGCCTCCCCAGATCTCCTTGGCCTCATGGTCACTGTCTTGGTGAGGTTCTTATCTTTTCTGGTCTAGAACATAGTCTCAATCTCCAGTCCTTTATAGCTACAGTCCATAAGACTTTTACAAAACACAAATGTGATCATGCCCCTCCCTGCTTAAGATCTTTCCTGTCCACAAAATAAAGAACAGACTCTTCTGCAAGGAGACAAAATGTGACCCTATCTACCTATGCAGACTTTCACACTCCGCTGTCTCCCAAAGCACCACGATGTTCTCTATTTTTCCTCCTCCGTTCTTGTCTTGCTGGTAAGATCTTATCTATTCTTTTAAGATCAGATGAAAACTTAATTCTTCCGTGACCCCTGCCCTCAGCCCCTGAAGGCTGAGTCCTTCAGTTCCTCTTCTGGGATCTGGCTATTGCTTGTACTGCATCTACCATTTCTGTTGTATCTATGCCACACTAGAATTTTCTACTAGTGTCTCTCTTCTGCACACAACAATGGTGAACTCCTTGAGGGCAGAGATTATGTATTTCTTATTTTGTGCCTTCAATACCCCAGCACGGGTCCTAGGACACAGAAAGTCCACAGTGTGTATCTATTAGGTAAATGAAGGAAAGAATAAGTGAATGGGAAAAAAAAGATCAACTCTGGATGGACTGTCACAAGGGTAAGGGGAGGTGATAGTGCCTTCCCTTCCCTTCTCCTCCTCCCTCCCCTGAGAACAAGTCTGCCTTCTCCATCTGAGTCTCCTTCTTTCTGGCGGCTCACAAGGCTCTGTTTGTCTGCTCTCTTTGCTACTTCATGCCCCCATGTGATATGGCGACTGGCCAGTTCTAAGTGTGAAGGAGTTAGGAAGGATAGGGGAAAGGGTGGTGATTTCCCTAGTATTCTGCCAAACTCTGTTCTTACATTCCCTAATAGTCTTCTGGCATTTCCACTCTAAGATGGCACACTGAGCACATGCTGCAACCTCCCCTTCCTGCCCCAGATCCTTAGAAATAATAAAAAGGTTTTAATAAAAATCCAGAAGTAGGCAAGAAAAGAAGTGGCACGCTAAAAACTCCGAACGGCCTGGTAGCACAGGCTTGAAGAAGGAAACCACTGCTGAAAACTGTTTTTCAAAAATGAAAGACATGAGGATAGTGGATCCCACGAGCAGGAGGGACCCTGAAGCAAATGCCAGCAGGCTATGTTGGGCTCTTGCAAGAGAAGTAATGAAGCCAGCCGGTTTCCAGGTCTGCATCCCTGCCTTGAACGCTCAGGTCAAGGAATGGGTATGGGTCTGAGAACCCCCATAGTTGCCAGAGGGCTGACAACATTCAGGCCGATTAGGGAGCCCCCAAGCCCAGCAGATCAGCCACTGGCATATCCACCTGGCAGCTCCTCCAGGCTCCAGCCCCATCTCACCTAAGAAGAGCTATCTGTGGCCCTTAGCTGAGCAGCACGTACCCCCTCCCCCTTAGCAGGTGGCAAAAAAAGAGCAACACTAATCAGGATGACAGAGAATCTCAAAGCCAAAAATGAGCTTTCAGTTAGAAATCACCAAACACTGGAGGAATGCTAATGCCAAGAAAGAGTCACCATACTCAACAAACCGAAAACCTTCTATCAGAGGACAAAGAAACAGAACAGGAAAATCAAAGCTTTAAAACAGATACAATCTGAGGAGCCTGGCTGGCTCAGTTGGTTGCATGGCCGACTCCTGATTTTGGCTCAGGTCATGATTTCAGTCAAAGTTGTGGGATCACGCCCTGTGCTGGGCTCTGTACTGGGCATGGAGCCTGATTCAGATTCTCTCTTGCCCTCTCCCTCTGTCTCACCCCCTCATCCTCCCATAAGAAAGAAAGAAATATCTAAAAGTTCCAATATTCACATAATAGGAATTCCACAAAGAGAAAGCACAGAGAACAAAGCACAAAAACTATTCAAAGAAACAGAAGAAAGTGATTCCTCAGAACTTAAGGAACTCATGAGTCTTCAGACTGAAGATATGGTAAGTACAGAGCAACATGAAGGACAAGAGACCTATACCCTAGTAAAATTCCTGACCAGCCCCCCTCCCCAATCTCAAAGGCTTCCAGAGCAAAATAAAAATCAAATGAAAATAGATTACTTTATTAAGGAGTAAGAATCAGATTGACCAGATTTTTTTTTTTTTTAAGATTTTATTTATTTATTTGTCAGAGAGAGTGAGTACAGGCAGAGAGGCAGGCAGAGGCAGAGGGAGAAACAGGTTCCCTGCTGAGCAAGGAGCCCGATGTGGGACTCGATCCCAGGATGCTGGGATCATGACCTGAGTCGAAGGCAGCCGCTTAACCAACTGAGCCACCCAGGCGTCCCCAGATTGATCAGATTTTTAATAGGCAACAAGAAATGCCAGACCAAAGATTTGCCCAGTCTATCATACAACAGCTAATGGGTAGAAGCAATCTGTGTGTCTACCCACAGATGAATGGATGAACAAAATGTAGTGTATATATACAATGAAATATTCAGCCTTAAAAAGGTATGAAATTCTGAGACATTCTACAATGCGGATGAACCTTGAAACATTGTACTAAGTAAAATAAGTCAGACACAAAAGAACAAACATTGTATGATTCCATTTATATGAGGTATCTACACTAGGTAACTCATAGAAACATAAAATAGAACACAGGTTCCCAGAGATGGGAAAGGAGGTAATGCACGTTACTCTTTAATGGATAAGAGTTTCTGTTTGGGGTAATGAAAAATTTTTAGAAATAGAAGTGGTGATGGTTGTATGATATTGTGAATATAATTAACGCCGTTGAGTTGCACACTTGAAAATTATTAGCATGGTATATTTTATGTATATATTAACATAATTTAAACAAAAGGAAAAAAAGAAATAAGAAACCCAAACAGACCAATTAATAACCATGGCATAATTCACAGTGAGAGTCAAAGATCTGCCTTTAAGAGAGTAACACACCCAGATGGTTTTACAGGCAAGATCTACCATCTCTGACAAAGTATCAATGTCCAGAATAAATAGAAACAATAAGAAAGGAATAAATAACTCGACAGACAAAAAGGCAATGGGTAACAGGCATTTGAGAGGAAACACAAACGGCTAAAAATCAAAAGATAACCAGTCTCAGTAGTCACCAGGGAAATGGAAATGAGAGGAACATGATGCTATTTTTCATCCATCAGTTGAATAAAATAGGAAAAATATAAATATATAAGATAATAAATATAAAAATAGGACAATATAAAGCTTTGTTGAAGGTATGGGAGAGTGGGCACTCTCATACTCTGCAGATGGTACTATAAAATAGATGAGGCCTCTTGGGAAGGCAAATGGGCAGTGGTTATTAAAATTTTAATTAGACTTTACCCATGACACATAATCTATGCTAGGGAAATATTTATCAATGTGCAAAAAGGGATCACTTTTAAAAATTAAAAGCAAACAGCCTAGTGATAGGAAAATTGTTAAGTAATCTGTGGTATGTTATACTACGAAATTCCAGGCATCAATTATAAAGAATGAGGTAGAGATGCCTGGGTTGCTCAGTTGGTTAAGCATCCGCTTTTGGCTCAGGTCATATCCAGGATCTTGGGATCCAGTCCTACGTCAGATTCCCTACTCAGTGGGGAGTCTACTTCTCCCTCTGCCTCTCCCCTCTATTTGTGCTCTCTTTCTCACGTGCGTGCGTTCCTTCTCTCTCTCGCAAAAATAAAATCTCTAAAAAATAAAATAAAATAAATTTAAAAGAATAAAAAGAACGAGATAGGTTTGTATATCAGTGTGGAAAAATCTCAAAATACATTGTGAGGTTAAAACCAAAAAGTAAGTTTCAAAATGAAGCATATGGTTTGAAACCATTTATTTAAAACCAAACAGCCCAAACCCACAAACTGAAACTACAGATTTCTGTAAATGTGCAGGTAAAAATCGAGAGGAATCCACATTCAGTTGATAATGGTCACTACTGTTGCTGCCTATACAGGCAGCACTAGGATCTCAGGGAAAGCTAACGGGGACTTCAGTTCCATCTGTATATTTATTTGGCTTTTTTTTTAAATAAAGAAAATGCATACCCATATTACTTACATAATTACTTACATGATCAAAAATACAGCAACTTAAGGAAAAAGAGGCCTGTGGCAATCAGTCCTGATTAAGACAGAAATGAGAATGCTGGCTGGTGTCAAGGGCCCAGCCCCTTTGTCTCTTCTTTGTTCAAGAACAGTCAGGATTCATCAATTGTGACCATCTCTGCCTCCTCAGTATTCTCACTGCGGCTATTTCTTTCTTTTTATTTTTTAATTTAAAGATTTTATTTATTTATTTGACAGAGATCACAAGTAAGCAGAGAGAGAGGAGGAAGCAGGCTCCCCGCCGAGCAGAGAGCCCGATGAGGGGCTCGATCCCAGAACCCTGGGATCATGACCCGAGCTGAAGGCAGAGGCTTTAACCCACTGAGCCACCCAGGTGCCCCTCTCTGCTCGGCGGGAAGCCTGCTTCCTCCTCTCTCTCTGCCTACTTGTGATCTCTGTTTGTCAAATAAATAATAAAATCTTAAAAAAAAAAAAAAAAAAAGAAAAGACACTCAATTCACTTCTCTCTTATTCTCCTTTAGAATCTTCACCTTCCTTCCAAGCATCAGGTTTCCTTCCTACTGGCTGTGAATCTGGGACTGAAACTCCCCAGAGGTAGAAAGAAAAGAAGAGGTGAAGTCATTGTTTTGTCACATTTGTGGCAAATGAGACTATCCAAAAAGTGTCAAGGCAGTATAGCCCGTCCCATGTGCTCTTTTCGTCAATGGGACTTTGCCGTTCCTCCTAGTGAGGGGCAGGGGGAGACTATGTTCCTTCCACTAATCCTGGCTGCCTTATGACTCCCTCCCACAGTGACTTCCAAGGCCTAGTTCTCTTGGGAGGCCCATTCTTGGGACCCAGCCACCTCACCGTGAGGAAGACCAAGCAGCCCAGGGACGACAACTCAGCCGAGCTCCCAGCGGACAACAAGCACCAACTTGCCAGCCACTGGAGTGAGCCCTGGATCCCTCCGGCCCCCTCCTGACCCACCCCAGCCAAGGCCGCATGGAGCAGAGGTGAGAGACATTCCTGCTGAGGCAGGTTAAATTACACAAGTGAAATACTTGTCATTGTGAGCCACTAAGTGTGGTGGTGGTGGTCTGCTATAAGGAAACAGACAACTGGAACAGTCCCCCTCACAAATGTGGATGTCCACCTACATAATTCACCAGCTGCCACTCCAGTGATGCCAGGCCAGCCCAGCAGCTGTCTAAGAGAGATTGCTTTAGAAGACACAGTAAGGAGTGGGTAAGGGGTGTAGACATCTATATCCCACCGAGTTACATGAGATGACATCTGAGGGTCAGGTCCCTCTTACAAGAAGATTCTGCAGTGACAATACTTAGCCATCTTTCTCTAAAGCAGGAGACTGTCTTCTCCAATGACATTTTACCTTTCGGAAAGCTGCCGGATCTGTGGAATTCCCATATACTTGTGGAAGTGCTCCAGAACGTTCATCACACCCTGAAGAAGGTTAGCAACTTCTCCATATTGTCTTCGCCTGGTCATAGCTCTGCAAGGGAATAAGAAGTTGAGAATCTAGAAACACACAAAGGACACAAGATACAGATATGGAATAACCTACTCCAAGCTCCAAAACAGACATCAACTTGATGTGGTAACCATTTACTGAGCACTAACTGTATACAGTCTTGCACACTGGAGGTGGGGAAAAAAAAGAACTAATCAAATGCCTCAAAGTGATATCACTTAGTAAGAGAGACAGAGCCAAGTACATGAGTGGGATAAACTGAGTTCTCAACAGAAATACTCATTATGTGCTATGGAGATACAAAAGAATGTGTGGGTGATGGATTCTCATTGGGTGGGGGCACAGCATCTGGGAAGACTATGGATTTGGACTGGGTATTACGGGATTAGCAGACTTGTGACAGAAAACAGGGATAGGAATGTTACTATCTAAGGATTACAGCATATGGGCAAACCAAACACATCTTCCCAGGATACAACAAAGGACATTTTTAGGCATTTATATGTTAACTCAAAGCTGTACGTGTATAGCCAATGCTAAGCAACTCTCCCAGACATGTCTACTTTCCCTACGGTTAATAAAGCTTAAATAAAAGGATGCTAATAAAAGCACTGGGAAGGTCAAATTTGTAGATCTAAATTTTTTATTAGGGTTGGGCTTTTAAATTAAATGTTTAATATACAACTTCCCTTAAGAAACATTTAAAAAGGGACGCCTGGGTGGCTCAGTTGGTTAAGCAGCTGCCTTCGGCTCAGGTCATGATCCCAGCGTCCTGGGATCGAGTCCCACATCGGGCTCCTTGCTGGGCAGAGAGCCTGCTTCTCCCTCTGCCTCTGCCTGCTGCTCTGTCTACCTGTGCTCGCTCTCTCTCTCTCTAACTAATAAATAAATAAAAATCTTAAAAAAAAAAAATTAAAAAAAAAAAAAAGGAGGCATTTAAAAAGACAGGATCAAGCTCAAACCAACTTGGTGTTATGGTGCTACTGCAACCTGGTCAGATAGTCCAGTGGGAAGAGACATTGGGAGCATCTGGAGCAAGGGACAAGGAAACTGCTCTTCTAGGCTCCCGCTGGCTGGCTCGTATCTCTGATCACTATTCACAGGAGAACAGACTAGGGTTTGCTGGAGCTCAAAACCTTCCTGGAGAGACCGGGTAGGAGTCTGACCATGTCCACTTCCCAGCTTCAGATATTGCATCTAAATTTCTGTGAAGATGTTCTTTCTCTGTCTACACATGAGACACTACTGAGGCTGGGGCAGGGCGAATTCTCAGCTGCATCAGAATCTCGCTGATAAAAGAGGCCTTTGGATTGCCTCTTATGATAAATAGCCAGTGCCTCCTTTGAATACTACTTCTAATGTCCTCAGGCATCATTCCCTGTAGCTCCTCTATAAACCAAACAGGATGCTACCATCTTTGAAAAAGTGGGTTGAGGGGCGCCTGGGTGGCTCAGTGGGTTAAAGCCTCTGCCTTCAGTTCGGGTTATGATCTCAGGGTCCTGGGATCGAGCCCCGTATTGGGCTCTCTGCTCAGCAAGGAGCCTGCTTCTTCCTCTCCCTCTGCCTGCCTCTCTACCTACTTGTGATCTCTGTCAAGTAAATAAATGAAATCTTAAAAAAAAAAAAGTGGGTTGAAAAAAAGTGGGATGAATGATAAATCAAGACTTTCTTTTTCTCTCTCTTGCTTGCTTCCTTTCTTTTTTAAATCCCTGTTTCTAAACAGAACATCTAACAGCATTGCAACTGAGCCCAACACAAGTAGGAAAACTTGCTAAGGCAGGGGCTATAGGGAGAGAGTATGGTCCCGAATGACCCTGCTGGCCTTAATGGTAGAGATCCACCACATTTAAACGAGCTGTATTCTTGGAATCATCCTCCACATGTTGTTTGGGTCCCTTCCACACTCACTTGCAACTCACTTCAAACTTTCAGGTGTTTGTGACGTTTTGAACACCAGAGGGCACAAAGCCAAATGGTGACTAAACACTTGAGACCAATTTGCAGAAAATGAGGCAGGAGGGTAAGCCTTCCCTGGCTGAGTAAAATACCTATGATGCCATTTTCTTTACATGGCATGTTCATTTCTTGTGGACCCCAAAGAGAAAGCGGACACTGCTTACTCGAGGGAATCCACGCCACCTGCTAACATGTGCAGATGGTTCAGCGTTGTGATTGACGTGGTCAGGTGGCGTTTGGCATGATCTAGCTGCTTAATATCGCGGGTGATTTCTTTAACCTGCACAGTGAGAAACCACAGGAGAAAAAGGAAGGAGGTTAAGAAACACGGAAATCCATTTGCAAGTAGCTCCACAAGAAAATAAGGCAAATGAAGCAAGCAAAAAAAAAAAAAACACAAAAAACAAAAACCTGAGGTCAGCCCCTGGAGAAAACAGACATTCTCATCATATAAAATCGAAATACCTTCCAATCAGTCCATTTGTTGGCCCAACTGTTGTTGGCCCAACAGTCCACTGTTGACCCAGACACTGTTGACCTAGAATAAACTCTACCTGGAATACAAGTATATTTCAGTCACTAGAAAAGCACATTTGGTAATGAAGTGGGAACAATTCTCCAACTTTACTAAAACCTAGGCAGAATGTCCCACTAAACTGCCTGAGCTCATGTTGACCAAGAAACTTCCTGAAGAGCAATTTGGTTTCCCAGGTTCTTTGATACCTGGAAGGAAGGGGAGTGCCCTGGACACTAGACACAAATATTCTAGTCCCTGGAAAGACCCAGCTCTCATTAAAAGTGAAAAACGTAATGAGTTAGGTACACCTGATCCGATTTTTCAGAGTTTGATCACCTTGGGTGAACCCATAAAGTAAAGATGATGACCCTCACAGCTTCGTTCCATACCCACAAACCTGCTAAGCTGACCTGGATCTTGGCAGTGAAAGTCTCTCTCACGGGGACTTCCCCATCAAGTCCCCTCTCCCTCTAACTCTTGGGCCATCAAAGTATCTCTACATCTGTTCCCTGGGGGTGGGAGCAAGGGTGTGGGAATAGGCTGAGAACTTCTTCATGGAATAACTGAGCATAGGGAAAAATAAGATCAGGAGTGGTATAGTGAACCAGTATAGGAATTTGGTCCTAAGATCTGATAACCCACTTCCAATACTGATCATCCACTTTTCTACAGAAAAATCCCTGCACCTCTTCTGAGCTTCCTTAGCTCCAGTGCTAACATCAGGAGTCTTTAACTATTGCATTAAAAATCACAGTCATCTATGACTCTTCTCATTCCTACATCATTAATCAGCCACTAAATCCTAGATATTCTGCCTGTGCCTCATCACAAAAACTGTCCCTGTCTACTCATCCTTCAGGCCCTCCCTGGAGCTCTGCATCTGAAGTGACTGGTCTCTCTATTCCCAGTATCTTCTATCTCTCCCCATCACACACCCTGTGCTTCCCTAAACAAAGAGAGCTCATGCAAAGGATGCTCAGGTCAAAATCACAGGGATCATTATACCTGGAGTTAATATACCTGAATTGTTAGCCAGGGCAGCCAAAAAGGACAGAACATGCTATGGTAGGTTTTGGAGTTAGGCACCTCTACGGCTGAATCTCGGCTCTTCCACTCACCAACTCTGCGTCCTAGAACAAGCTCCTTAGCCTCGCTGAGTCTCAGTTTCCTCATCTGTAAGATGGATAATCACAGGGGCACCTCGGTGTCTCATTCAGTTAAGCATCTGCCTTGGGGGCCAGGGCCCTGGGATCCAGACCTAAGCCCAAGGCAGACGCTTAACTGACTAAGCAGGCACCCCAATAAATAAAATCTTTTAAAAAAAGGGTAATCATAAAAATAATAATGATAATAAAACCTAGTTCATTAAGTTGCTATGAAAGCTAAATTAGATTACTTATATCAAAGGATATCTATGACAGTATTTGGCTCCTTGAAGGAGCTCAACAAACATCCGTTCTCTCTCCACTCCCTTCTCTTCCTCCCTTTAGCAAAGCACGAGCCAGGAGAGCAAACTGCTGGAAAATAAAACATCTACTAACTCTCACTCTTCAGTGATTGTGGATAGCGCTGAGGCAGCACATCCTTAGGGAAAGAACCACAAATCTGAATCCCTCTCAGATGATAGACAGCTGCCTCTCAAAGCCTACTGAATTCTGCAACAAAGCACAAATATTCATATTTTCCCTCTGATGAAAGGGTTCTGTTCCTCTGACCCCTCCTTTGGTAGTTAAGGCCCATAACACTGCCTGTCTGGGAGGAGGAACAGAAGAGCTGACAGTAAGAACAGCAACAACCGATTCTCACTCAGGGGCTGTGTGAGATCTCATTTAATCCCCACCATCCTGGGATGTACCCAGGACTATTACCTCCATTTTACAGTGATGAAACCAAGGCACAGATGGGTTCAATGACTTGCCAGGGTTTGTAGACAGATGGGCTGGATCCCAACGCAGGTAGCCTGACTTCAGAGGTCTGCGCTGCACTACTCTATCAAGTGCCCGTCCCCCTCCCACTCCATATCCTTCCCTATCTCGCCAAATGGCCACTGAAAGAGAGCTGCAGGATACACAGAAAGATGACAGCAGTTCTGTTCCTGTAGTAATAAATTAGAAGAGGGTGTAGGGCAAGAAGACTTTAAGGAGTGGGGAGTTCTGTAAACAAAAGAAGTAGGGGGGAAAATGACATTAGCAATGACTTCAGTCACAAGCCTAGTACTATGCTCAGTGCCCCTCATACATTTAATTTTCCAACAGTTCTTTAAGGTAGGTGTTATCGTTCTTATTTTGCAGCTGAAGAAACTGGAATTCAGACACAATTCAGAGACATGACACTACGTGGTCAGAATGCGAACGAAGGAGCTAACATTTTATGGTGTCCCCTCACGGAGCAGAAGTGGGGGAGGCTGGATTCCCAGTGAGCAGAGAGGCCTCTTGAGTACATTACCAGGGAACACAAATTTGTCAAGGGGGAACTTAATCAAAACCATAAGCACATATCGTGGCAGGAGACGCACCCCCCAGATCCAGTAGCAGTTTTCACACTACACCACATTACATATCGTTTATCTCAACTGAGAAATATATGACATATTCAAATGCCAGCGAAAGGAATCCAAAATGACTAGAAAACTATTTTGGGGAGAGAAGAAGAAAACTTTTCCCATTTAAAAACAGGGCTGCAACTGTAGGGCAGCTGGGAGGGTGAGTCACCGTATGTCTAGCAGCTAGTCTCGAATCGATCTGGAAGGTACTCCCAGGTCTTGATTCAGAGATGTGGGTGCTGTGGCTGGCAGCGAGTAGGAGAAAAAGCCCAGTAATCAGAATGACTGGACAAGAACCGAACTTTCTCTTCGAGTGCAAGAAAGTTTGGAAGAAAACGAAACTCACCATTTGCTCTGATTTTTCTGCTTTGTCTTTGATATCTTTGATTTTGCCGAAGAGTTGCTGAATAGCTTTCTGAGCCTCTTCAAGTGCCTAGAATAAGAGAAATGAATGACAAACATGAAGCAACACAAGATAGCACCAGTCACTATATCATAATCATGTCTAGTTTCAGAAGATAACTACCACAAAGCTCTCTGGATTCACTATACTTGTGTGGACAATTTCACTGCACCCAAGCGAAAGACAGACTCTAGCATTCAGATACAGGCAAATACACAGGATTCTTGCCAACCTGAATCATAAAGTTTTAATTTAAAAATGATCTCCCAGGATGCCTGGGTGGCTCAGTTGGTTGGGCAGCTGCCTTCGGCTCAGGTCATGATCCCGGAGATCCTGGGATTGAGTCCCACATCGGGCTCCTTGCTCAGCAGGGAGCCTGCTTCTCCCTCTGCCTGCCACTATGTCTGCCTGAGCTTGTGCGTGCGCGCGTGTGCTCTCTCTCTCTCTCTCTAATAGATAAATAAATAAAATCTTAAAAAAAAAATTAAAAAATGATCTCCCTCCATCTGTCTCAGGGATTATTACAGGTCTTTAAAAAATTATTTTATTTAGTTTCATTTTATTAATTTTTTTATTTATTAAATTCAATTAACTAACACAGAGTGTATTATTAATTTCAGAGGTAGAGTTCAGTGATTCCTCAGTTGCATATGACACCCAGGGCTCATTACATCACGTGCCCTCCTTAATGCACATCACCCAGGTACCCGATCTCCCCACCCATCCTCCCTTCCAGCAGCCCTCAGTTTATTTTTTATAGTTAAGAGTGTCTTATCGTTTGTCTCCCTTTCTGATTTCAACTAATTGTAGTGTTTCCTCCCTTAGGGATTATTACATTATTGATAATAACACATAAATAAGACATGCACATTTGTGCCTTTTTGTGCATCTGTTTGTACATGCACACGTCCATAATAACCATCAAAGCTTATAGAGAGACACAGGTGGCTGTAAGTTGGGAGAAATTCTGAATCTTGCAAGTTCCAGCAGACTGTACTTTCAACAAAATCAACCATACCTGGGGATTCCAGAACTGTGGCAAACCTTAAAGACGTTTCTAGTACCCTGTTTAGGAACCTATGACATGAAGTTAGAAAGAGACACTTAAAACTAACAGTGAGGGGCACCTGGGTGGCTCAGTGGGTTAATCAGTGGGTTAAAGCCTCTGCCTTCAGCTCAGGTCATGATCCCAGGGTCCTGGGATCAAGCCCCACATCGGGCTCTCTGCACCGCGGGGAGCCTGCTTCCTCCTCTCTCTCTGCCTGTGATCTCTGTCTGTCAAATAAATAAATAAAATCTTTAAAAAAAAAAAGAAAAAGCTACCTCTAGACCACAAACTCAGACATCTTCTCTCTGCACTTAAAAAAACATCCCCCCAAAACAAACATGGAGTGGCTTCTTCTGCAAATTCCTTCCTGGCTGGAGGCAGGGTCTGTGCCTTCCTTTCCTTCGTAGGTTTCCTGGGCTGTCCACTTCTAATACTGGGACTCCCTGCTGCTTCTGGAGTTCCTTGCCCCGTGTGTGGCTCAATCCCAAACAGGAGTTGCACACGCTGAGCTGTCGCACATGATTGTGTTACAGCTTCTAACATGCATGTCCAGAAGGTCCTCTGAGAAGCTGTTCCTTTAGCCCACTGTGGCTGAGCCTGAGGGGACATTATTCTGGCAATGGCTTGTACCCCGGCCTGGGGCAGGCCAGGTCAGCACGTGTTCTCACTGCTGGATTACTTCACTTGTATCTACAAAGGTTTGTGAGCAAAGGTTTTACACTTGTGATTTCTGCCACCTGGGCACAGGGTCTTAATCACCAGAAGGTCTGGCCTTCAAACAAGAGTTGACATTGCTACTGGAGCCCAAAATTCCTAACTTGGGAAACCCTACCTACAAAGTAGGAAATAATCGAAAGAAGGAATGGAAACGGGTCGCACTGCTATTCTGCCTCACTACGCCATCTTTCCTCCTGGTTTCTTGCCATCCTGCCCTTCATTCTAGGACACACCACACCCCTGTGGTGGTATGAGAAAACCCTGTGTTTCCAGCCAGCAGGCAGCAGTGGGAGGCCTGCCTCTGCCGTCTCACTCTGCGCACAACTTCTCTGGGCATGTTTCCTCATCTGCAAAGTGGTAATGATAGCACTTATTTCCACAGTTCTGGGGAAGACTCAATGATGTAACAGGTGTAAAAAACTGCACAAATATTGCGTTTATTTCCAGGGCTCAGAACAACCCAAGGAAATGCATGCCTACACCTCTGCACAGACACAAAGAGACATGCACATAAAATGTCCCCTTGACCATGCCTTTCCTTCTCATCATGACCATGGGGCCTGCCCACTATCTGATGTTTTCTACCCTAAGCCCCTCCCTGAGTGAATCCTCATCCACTCATTCCACTTCCCCATCCCCCCTAGGAATTCTCTTCCTCATTTTTAAAATTCACCTCCTCCCGTGCCTGGGTGGCTCAGTCGGTTGAGCTGCTGCCTTTGGCTCGGGTCGTGATCCCAGTCCTGGGATCAAGCTCCGCATCGGGCTCTCTCTCTGTTCGGCGGGGAGCCTGCTTCTGCAACCCCTTCTCCCTCTGCTTGCCTCTCTGCCTACTTGTGATCTCTGTCAAATAAATAAATAAAATCTTAAAAAAATTAAAAAAATAAATAAATAAAATTCACCTCCTCAAAACCAGCATACAAGCAAGAGTCTTTTTTTTTTTTAATATTTTATTTTATTTTATTTGACAGATAGAGATCACAAGTAGGCAGAGAGGCAGGCAGAGAGAGAGAGAGGAGGAAGCAGGCTCCCTGCTGAGCAGAGAGCCCGATGTGGGGCTTGATCCCAGGACCCTGGGATCATGACCTGAGCTGAAGGCAGAGGCTTTAACCCACTGAGCCACCCAGGCGCCCCCAAGCAAGAGTCTTTTGAGTATTGCTTACTACCATTATCACCCAACTTCAAACTTCCTAAGATTATGACAAACCAAGTCCCAAAATTAAAATGATAAAAAGGAATAAAAAATATTAAATCTCCATTTACAACCAAAGGAGTGAAATTTCAAAATAAAATGTTCAACACACCTACCGACAGTGTGCAAATCTCTGTTGTCTCCCATATATGTACACACACACAATTATGTATTTTTCACATATATATGTATGTAAAATTTCATCCACCTCAGAACCCTCCATATATTCCTCTCCTCTCCATTTAAGAAAGGCATTTTTCTATGATTGTCTTTGAATAAACTATATTTTTAGATTATTTCAGATATCTGTAAACACTAGATTACAATTTTTCCTTCAGAAATAACTACTAAGTCATTGTGTTTTGGCCATGCTGCTCAGGAACTAGAACACATTTTAATATCCACTTTATTCAATCAACAAACATGATACTAGAGATGCAGGGATAAAAAATCTAATTCTTGCTCTCAAGGAGTTTATATTCTAATAAGGCAAATAGGATAATAAATAGTAAAAACATTGAGATATGTACAGAATGTTGTGGGAGCCCAGAGAACCCAAATTGCCAACACTGGCTTTTGTTTGTTTGTTCATTCATTTGGTAGGAGGAGAAAAAGAGAAGGAAGGCAGGCCACATATTCACTGTGAAGAAGGCCACAACTTTACAAGCTACGATTTAAGCCAGAATGCTTTAAAATAATAGCAGTAAGAGTAGGGAGTACTTTAAAAATGCTATTTTAATTAATAATTTAAATTAATAATAAATTAATAAAAGAATTATTTTATTTTATTTTTTTAAGATTATTTATTTGTTAGAGAGAGAGAGAGTGAGTGAGCACAGGCAGACAGAGAGGCAGGCAGAGGCAGAGGGAGAAGCAGGCTCCCTGCCGAGCAAGGAGCCCGATGTGGGACTCGATCCCAGGACGCTGGGATAATGACCTGAGCTGAAGGCAGCTGCTTAACCAACTGAGCCACCCAGGCATCCCTTATTTTATTTTTTTTAAAGATTATTTATTTATTTATTTGAGAGACAGAGATCACAAGCAGGCAGAGAGAGAGGAGGAAGCAGGCTCCCCGCTGAGCAGAGAGCCCAATGCGGGGCTCAATCCCAGGACCCCGGGATCACGACCTGAGCCGAAGGCAGAGGCTTTAACCCACTGAGCCACCCAGGCGGCCCTAAAATAATAATTTTAAAATGCTACTAAAAATGCTATTTTTCAAATCTATACTCTTGTCACAAATTCTCACTTTCCAGCCACAGAGACCTTCACTGTCCTGTAACTGAAGACAACCTGCATCTGAACTGTTACTCTGTGAGCATTTCATTAATTCACTCCTTCTATCATTCAACAAATATTTATTTAAGATTTTATTTATTTATTTGACAGGGAGAGAGCACGCGCACAAGCAGGGGAAGCAGCAAAGAGAGAGGGAGAAGCAGGCTTCCTGCTGAGCAGGGAGCCCAATGCAGGGCTCGATCCCAGGACTCCAGGACCCAGACCTGAGCTGAAGGCAGACGCTTAACTAACTGACTGAGTCCCCCAGGTACTCCATCAACAAATACTTACTGAACATCTTCCATGTACCAGGTATTCCTCTAAGCACTGAAAACCCAACAGCGGATGAGACAGACATGGTCCTTCTCCCTGTCCTCAAGGAACTTACTCCGAGAAGTGGAATGTGGGGAGAAGTATTGGAAAAAAAACAACTAACTGAAGAAAGGAAGGAGAAAATTTCAAAGAGAAACAGGTGTGTTGGAGGAACTAAGGAGGGCGGTGGGAGTGAGGGAGATGGTGGTCACAGAAGAAAGAACATGTGAATTGGGACCTGCAGGATGAGGAAGAGTCTGGATTTTCAGATCTGGAGTAATAGAATTCCAAGTGGATGGCAGGGTCATCAAGTGGGAAGTGCTAGTGATCTGGACAAGCAGGCAGTTGCTGGAGCCTGGAGGGCCTCAAAGGCCTGGTAAAATCACGGGATTTTGTTCAAAATGCAATGAGAAGCCACTGAAGGGTTTTAAAGGAGGGACTGGCCAACGGTTTACATGCATAAAAGACCGCCCTGGCTGCTGTGTGGTGGGGGCCGTAAGAGGCAGACATGAAAGAAGAGACTGCTGGGAAGGGCTGGTCTAGGTGAGAAACAGGGCAGGTCTAGAGCAGGCTGCCAGCGGTGCTGGGAAGAAGTCGAGTGACTGGGATTTCTGGGAAGATCTCACCTGTAGGACTCACTGATGACTGGATGTGGCTAATGAGGGAAAGGAAAGAATCAAGGATTACTCTTTGGGCTCAGAACTCAGCACCGTGTCTGCCTGTCCCTCTCCCCTTGCTCCTACCATCCGCTTATGCATGCACACGCTCTCTCTCAAATAAATAAATATTCTTTAAAAATTCATGTACGGGGGTGCCTGGGTGGCTCAGTGGATTAAAGCCTCTGCCTTCGGCTCAGGTCATGATCCCAGGGTCCTGGGATCGAGCCCCACATCGGGCTCTCTGCTCAGTGGGGAGCCTGCTTCCCCTCCTCTCTCTCTCTGCCTGCCTCTCTGCCTACTTGTGATCTCTGTTAGATAAATAAATAAAATCTTTAATAAAAAAAATTAAAAAAAAATAAAAAAATAAAAATTCATGTACGCTAGGTTCAAGAATTACCACTGATTTTGACAACAGGAACGTTGCTGATGACCTTGACAAGGGCAGATGCAGTGGAGTCGAGGGGATGGAAGTGGACTGTGACGATGTGATGAATGGAGGTGAGTATAGAGCAGGGGCTGCCACATAAAATATTTACTATCTGGCCCTTAGCAGAAAAAGGCTGCTGACCCCTGGTGTATATTTTTTCAAAAAGTATTTGCTGCGAGAAGGTGAGAAAAATGGGGCAACAGATGGAGTGAAGGGAGGACAATTTGAAGAAGAGCAATGCTTGCACCTGCCAAGTGTGGGAATGATTCAACAGAAGAGGAGAAGGTGATTCGGGAGGCTGGGAGGCAGGATGGTAATGGGACAATAAGAGAAGAGACAAACTTTTTTAACGAAGTTCTGAGATTATTTAGTGTATAAATATTAGTTCTTGGGGTGTCTGGGTGGTTGGGTGTCCAACTCTCGGTTTTGGCTCAGGTCATGATTTCACAGTCATGGGACTAAGGTCCCGAGTCAGGCTCAGCGCTGAGCTGAGTGTAGAGCCTGGTTGGCCTTGTCTCCCTCTGCCCCTCCCCCACCACTATTCACGACCACGCATGCCCACACACTCTCTCAAAAAAAACATGTATTAGTTCTCCAACAAGGCTGTAAATGTCCTTTAAAGTGTAGACCAAGGACTCGACTGGCATTCTTATATCCCCTATAGTTTCAGGCAATCACCCATTCTGGCTGTCAGAAGGACAGGCCCAGTTTCTGACTACTGTCTCAGTATATTAACAGCTTCTTCTAGAAAGTGACTCTGGGGACTGAGAATATATACGGTCACATCACCTACAGCATCTAACCAAAGCCAGAGCGCAGCTAGAACTTGCCAAGAACTTGCCAAATGATTAAAACTGTCACAGGGCACTTCCCAGAGGAGCAGCCATGCTGAGACCACTGCTCTGAACGTGGGGTACTGACACCCCTGCCTTTCCCTAACCAGCAGTGGTTCAAAAACGCTATAACATTCTTTCTGTAACTGTTCTCTACTTGGCAAATATGGAGTCTCATGCCCCTGATGCTGAAAGGGATCAATAAATTCTAAACCCTCTGGAGTTTCTAAAAAATGTCAGGTCATGGTGTAAAAAAGCACTACCTGAAAGGCAACTGCCCACCAGCAAGGACTGGCTTTTTGGGGCACAGCTTGCACAGAATTCTGTGATATTACTGATCATGTCATGTACAGTGATGCTCTCATGGCATTAGAAGAACCATCTTCTAGCCAAATATCCTAAGACACATGACTTTCAGCTGAGAAAGGCTAAAAGGACCAAGTTCAATACTTGGGTGTAAGGTCTAAAGAAGCATGCACGATCCCTTCTCAGACAGTTTCTAGCCAAAGCTCCTTTTGATCTGGCATCCTACCAGAACTGTCTTTGCTGAAGATAGATACGTTTTTTTTCCAGCAAACAAATAAGACTCACATAATCCTCCATTTCACAGTCTTAAAGAAGGATAAACTGTTTGCCAGATTTTTTTTTTTTCAGACTGGAATACTTCTTGTTATAACAATGTACGAAGTTGAGGAAATTTAATACAACTCCTTTTCCAGAAGTCAACAGGGTTC
Source organism: Taxidea taxus jeffersonii (assembly GCA_003697995.1). Lineage (NCBI taxonomy): Eukaryota > Metazoa > Chordata > Mammalia > Carnivora > Mustelidae > Taxidea > Taxidea taxus. The sequence continues at coordinate 296,261 of ML104651.1, read as the reverse complement.
TTCTGAAGCTCATTCCATGAAGCAGGTCCATTCTCAACACACACCCTGATGTTTGCTATCTATTCTCTAATAATCAATGACATGGGAAGAGGAGCATTTTGTCATTTGGGAGGATCATTAAAGACTTATAAAAGGTTAAGATTTTATTTTCAATTAATGCTAAAATACTTTTACTACCTGGCTAATCAGAAAATGTGCTGAAAGAAAGATTCTGGAGTTGTCCCTAGAAACTCTTTAAAAGAAAATGTGGCTACTTTCCCACTCCAGGTTGTATGTGGATTAAAAACAGAAGTAGTCACCCAAAAATGTCTGCTTTCAATCTCCCCTTATCGGAATTTCTAAACCAAGCACAAGAGCATGGCTGCCGCCCGAATTTGAGGGTGTTACTAAGCAGCAGTTACTACGGTGGTCCTCGTTAGAACTCTAATTCCACCGCTAGGAGAGACAAAGCCTCCCATTGAGCTGACTTAGAAGGCAGAGCAGAACCAATTAGGCTATCTCTGTATCTTTGTGCATCATTAACCGTAACCATTATTCTTCATTTTCCTTGCCTCCCAAAGTAAACCCCAAACAGACTATACCAAAGCCACGTTAGGTCATGTGCACAGAAGACAAGCAGAATGGAACCTGGCGCTGCAGACTCTACTGCTTTTTGCTTTCATCTTTAAAAAAAAAATTTTTTTTTTCCAGAACAGTCGTTTGCCACCTGTGTAGACAGAGGAGATCTGAGCCATGGAAATGCCTTTAGAAATTAATATCCCCTTTGGCTCTTAGAGGCATGTAATTTTGTAGTTTGCTCTATCAGAGAACTGTATCACTTTTATCCTGTGAGTCCACACAGCCTGAGAGAGAGATCCGAAGCCGAGATCCCATTTGTCACCACTGCAGGGAGGAGGAAAAGGTTAAGCATTTTCAGGAGAACTGGTATGGCTTCATGTTCCTTGAAAAAATACAGTGCTAATACTCAGGGTTCCTGGGAAGAAAGTTATATTTTCCCACTATTCTGCTATCGTTTCTGTGGCCCAACTTTACATCTGTCTGCCAGTTCCTTTCCTATTGTTTGGAAAAGCAGTGCATCATATTAGTGAAGAGCAGCGTTTTTGAACAAGCAGACTGAGATTTGAGTGTTGGCCTGCCACTTACTGTGTGATCTCTATCAAGCCGCTTTACTTCTAGGAGGCACAAGCTCACCATTTCTAGAATAGAAGCTCCTCCCACAAAGACATTTTGTTAGGAAGGGAAACAGGGCTTATTTGTGAACACCTTTGGAACTATCTATCCCGTTCCTTCCTTTTGGGAATCTTCCTCTCATCGTGTTCTTATGGAGTCTGCCGTCCCAGAAGCAGGCCTGGCCCACGCTGAGCCAAACAGTTTTCTTGTGATTTTTCAGAATAAACTGGCAAAGAGTGTTCACCTCTCTCTGGTGGGAGCCCCAACATGAGAAGCTAAGTTAGAGAGCAGTTCCCCAGTAAGGGAAGGAGGCTGGTCTCCAGGTAGAGATGATGAAGCCAACACATGCAGAGAGACAGAGAAAAATTCTGAGCATTATTCCAATCCCGGCTTCAACTGTTTGACAAGCTCAGCTGAGACATTCTCTTCCACGGTCTGACTTCAACTTCTTCAAAACAAGACACGAGTACCTTTCAAATAGTCCCCCTTTTGACCTAAGCCCGCTTGAACTGGGATTTTGTCTTCTGCACCCAACAGAGTCCTAACGGAGGACTCAGTTCATAAGAGGGACTCACTAAATGGCCATTATTATTTTTTTTTTAAGATTTTATTTATTTATTAGTTAGAGAGAGAGCAAGAGAGAGAGAGAGCACAGGCAGACAGAGAGGCAGGCAGAGGCAGAGGGAGGAGCAGGCTCCCTGCCAAGCAAGGAGCCCGATGTGGGACTCGATCCCAGGACGCTGAGATCATGACCTGAGCCGAAGGCAGCTGCTTAACCAACTGAGCCACCCAGGCGTCCCCTAAATGGCCATTATTAACAGTATTCCCAGATCTCCCAGATGGGAGTACAATATTTCAAATGTGACTATCCCTTCAATGGCCAAAGGTTGTCGACCCATCCTTTAGCGTTTGGAAGTAAGCTGGTTAAGGTCAACATGTGCAGGCACACTCGGAAGAATGGCTCATGGATCAGGGAAACTGTACCTTTGAACTATGCTGAAAATGAGACATTCTCCAGGAAAAAAAAAGTCTCAATCTTTTGTTCACTTCCTCAATAAAAAGTAAGCCTATTATGTACTACGCTAGACACTGAGGAGAGAAGATCACTAGATGGGGACCCATCTTTAAAGAGCTCATAAGGAATATACGTAAGAAACAGAAATAACTGTAAAATAATGACACAAAGAGGGCACATGTAAATAATGCTAGAATCATTTGGAAAGCAAAGGACATCTACTGGAGGTAGACAGCTAAGGATAAGTAGCCTTTATTTATGGAATGTCCCTTGTTTTGATACTGTCTGCCACCCCTGGCATTGCCAAGAGCTGTTGCTATGGAAACAGGAGAGGTGCTTGAAGAAGCCACAGCCACAATGCAGCCCATTCCCCAATAGGGCGCCCAATAGTAGCGGAGGCAACAGGGATCTCACAGGGATGTGCAGTTTCCCCGTATCCTAGAACACATTTGGGACCTTCTAGGTCTGCCAGAAATCGTCAAATGCCAGATGGGCACCCATGAGATGAGACTCACTGGTGTCAAGCCTAACTCCTCCATTGGCTGTGCAGAACCCTTAAGTATAAAGCGGTTTTATTCAAAGCACAGATTTCTTGCCAAATTTGTGAACCAAAAGAATATAGAGGGCAAAAGGAGTAATTCTCACCTTATTTGTTAAAATGCTCTGTTCCACCTAAGTCACTTTTATTTATGATTTCTGCAAACCACATCCACCGAAAACATGAACCAGAGAGTTCATTTTTATTGTTTTTAGGAGACAAGCCAGAAGTTAGAATCATAAGACAAGACTGGGACACAAATGCAGCAGTGCCCAAACAAGACTAAACACTGACCTTTTCCAGTTCTGCTTCTATCTGTTATCGCCCATAACTGGAAACCACTCAGCCCTGACAGAGGTGGGAGTGGCAAATGCATTCCAAGCACAGCTTGCCCTGCAGAACCCCAACCTAGGGCACGAGCACAATGAAAGCAACAACCCCGACTGGCAGCAAGAAGGAAGTGTTTAAACAAACGTCTCAGTGGAACAAAAGGTACAGAAATTCAGTTTTTAGGAGATGGGGCACGCTTCAAGGAACCATTTGTCCAAGTTTAACGAAGGACTGCTTCCCACAAATAGCTCAGACTTCCTGGTTGCCAAGTTAAACTTGAAGCCCCCATATTTTACTGTTACTCTTTATTTTAGTCACTTAGAAACTCTCACCTAGATCATGAGACTTTATTCAGAAGAAAACCACCTTTTGTGCTGACATCTGGGTGTTCCTCCAGCTGATTTTTGGAGATACCTTCCGTACCAAATGTCTCTTAGGCTAGAGACCAGACCCCTACCCCCGACCCTGGGGTTTCATCTCAATGATCTTCTCTTCCTATTTCACTGAACTCTCTCAGAAAATCTGGATTTCTGATTCACTGAGTGTGATTTGGGCCAAGTCACAGAACCTATCTGAGCCTGTTTCTTCACCTGAAAAATGGGGGAGAATAACACCTATATGGCTAATTCACACCTTTGTCAAGATCAAGTAATATGTGCAATATGTTGTAGAAGGTAAGATAAACATATTTATGTTGTAGTAAAGCATTAGCATTACAGATCCAGACAAATGTCTCCAAACTTATCTTCTTTATCAAGAAAGACCTACTAGTCATAAGATAGTTCAGTCTTAATTCTAGAGAAGAGGGTAACTACAGGCCTGACAAATGTACTGGAACCTGGGGCTCCTGGGTGGCTCAGTTGGTAAAGTGTCTGCCTTCAGCTGAGGTAATGATCCTAGGGTCCTGGGATCAAGAACTACATCTGGTTTTCCTGCTCAATGGGGAATGCTCAATGCCTCCACCAACCCCTCCCCCGAAATAAATAAGTAAAATCCTTAAAAAGAAAAATGTACTGGAACCTGACCATAAGATACTAATCTAGTCATCAAAAATCTCCAAAGATCAGAATCTCCAAGCATTCAATGAAAAAAAGAGTGCAGCACTTGGCCTACTATAAATGGTATTACCATATGAGTAACAGTTGGCTATCTGTCCCTACTACGCTTATGAGACTGAGAACAAGAACACTTTAGAAGTATGACAAGGAAACAAAGGTGAGTAATTAGATCTGAGATGGGGTAAAGACCCCTCAGAGTTCACCTCTTCACCTCTTCTTCTGCTTTATAAAAGGCAGTATTTGTGGGGTGCCTGGGTGGCTCAGTGGGTTAAGCCTCTGCCTTCGGCTCAGGTCATGATCTCAGGGTCCTGGGATCGAGCCCCGCATTGGGCTGGCTGCTCAGTGGGGAGCCTGCTTCCCCCGCTATCTCTGCCTGCTGCTCTGCCTACTTGTGACCTTTCTCTGTGTGTCAAATAAATAAATAAAATCTTTGAAAAAAAAAAACCTAAAAATAAAAATAAAAGGCAGTATTTGAATCATCAGATTTATTGGTCAGTAAGTACAACTCCAGAAGAAACTGTCACCCTTCTGGTTGGAGGCCATTACGACAGGAGCACTGATATGGTTTGCTTAACATCCATATTCTAGGTATCACATGCGATGCCTAGAGATGAACAGCATCTATTCAGGGTTTACAATATAACATGGAAACAAAGAGCCAGAAATCCTGGCATGTGATCCAATACTGTATGAAGGATGGTAAATTTCTCACATGTTTTAGAGCTTTAATCTAGATGACTATAGAGCACCAGACAAAAGCAGACTTAAAAAAAAAAAAAAAAAAGCATTATCTCTAGTTTTGCAAAATTAATCTCCTTCTGGGGAGACCTGAGTCCAAATTACAGGAAAGGAATTTTTATAGCTATATTACAGACTCACAGGGATTTATAAATGGAAAGGATGAGAGGACAACCACAGCACTGAACTCATGCTGTTCTAAATTCTGCATTTCCATGGACGAAAAAAGGAAAGAGGAAAAAGGAGGTCAAGTTCTTACATGAAGACAGAGTTTCAAATTTCCATCCATTGTTTAAACATATCTGAATGACTTATTGTGTCAAGGACCTAGAACCCAGAAAGCTTTGCCCTGTCAGCAATTTTTCTAAAGTGCAACCTCAAACTAAGGATGGAATTTTCCTTCCAAAATCACTAGCTACTAGCAGTCAGAAGCGAGAGTGACCTGGGTAATAGCCAGAGCAGTTACAACAGTGATGAATGGCATTTTCCTCTTTAGATGCAGAGACTCTGGTTTAAACTTGTGGCTGCCTTTAACATGGAAACAAGCAGATGGCAAAAGTTACACTTGACCTTCTTGCTTGGCTCCTGAAGGGTGTCAATTTATATGGAGATGGCTCAGAAGAATAATAAACTTCAGTGTTCTTTCTTGGCACACTATTTTCCTAAAACCATTTTTGGTAGTCATGTTGCACACAAGTGGGACTTGGTGTGTTTCTAAGGTCAGGGAGGAAAGAGTCCAACTGCTGGACTTACTAGCTAAAAGAAATCATCTGGGTAGTTTTCCTGGTTGGAGAGGGCAGCATCACTGTTGGTAGGTACTGAACACAAACACTTTTATGACTCTATGGCTAATCTGAAACACACAGTCTCTATGGAGTAAATGAAGATAAAATAGGAACATATGCTTGTCTAGTGGAAAAATAAATCTATTAAAGTTCAGAACAATGGGGGAAACACCTGTCCAAAGAAATTAAATACTGAAATGATTAAAAATTACTGTATGATCCAGTGATTCAATGCCTAGGTATATAATAAAAGGAACTGAGAAGCAGGGACTCAAAGAGATACTTGTATGTCAATATTCACTGCCATTTTTCACGACACCCAAAAGGTGGAAACAACTCGGGTGCCCAAGAACAGACAAACAGATAATACAAAATGTGGTAGATGCACGCAGTGGAATACACTCAGTCATAAAAAAGCAATGAAGCTTTTGAATATAAATGCAAATCCCAGATTAAAATGCCAGAACTCAGCAATAAATTAAAGAGACAATATATAGTGACATAGCAGGTAGGATTAAATATTACAAGAAAAACAAGGGGTGCCTGGGTGGCTTAGTCATTGGGCACCTGCCTTCAGCTCAGGTCACAATCCCAGAGCCTTGGGGTCAAGCCCCATATTGGGCTCCCTGTTTGGCAGGGAGTCTGCTTTTCCCTCTCCTTCTGCTCCTCCCCACCCCCATGCTTTCTCTTTCACTCTCTCAAATAAATAAAATCTTAGGGAAAAAAAGCACAAAACAAAAAGCCAACTGATGAGATGGAAAAGCCATATGGTCACCAGTAGAAGCTGAAAAGTCATATGATATATTTCTATATCTGTTTTCTGGCAAACATGCTTAGTCACAGGTCTAACTCCGTAACAGATACAGAATCCAAAAAACAAGTAAACATCACAATTCATGTCTCTTTGCTTAGTTTGTCGGCATTAGTGCCCAGCACACAGAAGGCGCACACTCAGTATTTACCTAGTGCGTGAATGAACAAATATACTAATCAGAGTCACTGTCATAAAATCAAGAACAAATTCCCTGCGGGGGGCACCTGGAGGGCTCAGTCTGTTAAACCTCTGCCTTCAGCTCAGGTCAGCATCCAAGTGTCCTAGGATCAAAGCCTGTATCGGGCTCCCTACTGAGCACTCCCCCTGCTTGTGTGTTCCCCTTCTTGTGCTCACTTGCTATCTCTTTCTGTCAAATAAATACATAAAACCTTAAAAAAAAAATGGCCTGAGATCCCTACTTATTTAACACTGAAATAATACTCAGAAAGAGCATTTCTAAAACTTTTTATCTCAGGGTCCCTTCATATCCCTGGAAATTACTGAGGGCTGCAAGGAGATTTTGTTTTTGTGGATTGTATCTACTGATATATACATACCATATTGGAAATTAATGCTGAGAAATTTAAAAACCATTTATCTATTAATCTATTTAAAAATAACAATAAGCTTATTACGTGTTAACATAAATAACATATTTTTATGAAAAATAACTCTACTGGGTATCTGGGTGACTCAGTCAGTTAGCGTCTGCCTTTGGCTCAGGTCATGATCCCAGGGTCCTGGGATCAAGCCCTGCATTGGACTCCCTGCTCAGTGGGGAGTCTGCTTCTCCCTCTCCCTCTGCTGTTCCCCTGCTTGTGTTCTCGCTATCTCTCTCTCTCAAATAAATAAAATCTTCAAACAAAAAACTCTATTCCCCACAAACAAAACAAATTTCTTGAAAACAGTGTCACTGCTTCTGTGCCTTTGCAATGATCTTTGGTGTCTACTGTAATAGAGGCCAGCTGGACTCGCACGTATGCTTCTGTACTGACTCTGCTGTGATACGTTGTTATGGTTGAAAAATATGATGAAAATCGGGCTTCACACAGATAAGTAGTTAGAAAAGAAATGTTTTAATACCTTTTTCAAATGCTCGCTGATATTCCTCCTTGAAATGATACCAAACCTTGAAAAGTGTTGGCTTCTTAACGATTAGCTGCAATGTGGAATCTAAAATCTTAATGAACTTCTCACAGCATTCTACTTTAAAAGCCCTTGGTCAGCTGTGCTTTTGTTGAGGACGCAGAAAGCAGGAAAGAGCACTGCTCTCATGTTAACGATGAGAAAAAAAATAAGTGGAAAAATCTTAACTCTTCTTGAACCCATCAGAGCTGAAGGCAACGAAATATCCTGAAATCCAAGGAAGGCCAGGCTCCCCACGGAGAAATGGGGACACCCATGGGCCACATCCTATGTGGCAGAAATGTTCAAGGAGCCAGAAAGGCATTAACTATAATTTCTCACATATTACCAGGGGCCATTTGCTACGTGAACTGAGCCCCACCACCTCCAAGTAAGCACAACAGCTGAAGAACCCGAGGCTTGGAGAAGATAAGTAACTTGTCCAAAGTCACACCCAGTGGCACAGTCAAAACTTAAATTCAAAGGTTTTTCACTTGACCCAGGCTGCCATCCCACGTTACATCGGTGACAACGTCCAATCACCCCAACACTTAGAGAATTCAAAGGAAATGCTCGGTCCTTCACTGTACGCAGAGGAGAGAGAATACAGATGTTTGAATTCCTTACGGGTTGTCTTCAAATCACAGATTTTTAAAAGACAAGTGGCAAGGGGTTCCAATACTCAGCGGCCAAGTCACTCTGCCAAAACATGCTGTTGAGGATCGTGTGCAGTAAACGGGACAAAGCATGGTGCTAAGACCGACCCAGTCTCTACAAGTCTTTGCCTCGACTACAGTCAGTAGCTCTACAAACAGGCCAAACTTAACACTCACTCAGAGTTAACCTGTCAAATAAAGGCAAACCAACCTTGACCTCTGCACCAGATGTCAGAAATCCTGGTTGGGGAGCTTTGATCAAAACCAGGGACTCCATTCCCCTACAAAAGGCTGCAGGCAAGGCACAGAGCCTTGAGAACCCTCACAACCTGACTCCAGCACTGCCCCACTGGGTGGTCATGGTGCTTCACTCCCAGGTCATTCTAAGGTCTTAGCAATTTCCAAAGGTTAGTGTCTTCTGAGGACATTTTGAAAAAATACAATTCAAAAAAATGTAAAAGAAACAAAAAATGCCTAATCATTCTCGGTCACTACTGGAAAAACTTGAGCGTGTGCTATAAAAGCTCAATTGCTTTAGAATTAGTATCTTTCAGGGGCGCCTGGGTGGCTCAGTGGGTTAAAGCCTCTGCCTTCGGCTCAGGTCCTGGGATCGAGCCCCGCATCGGGCTCTTTGCGCTGCATGGGGCCTGCTTCCTCCTCTCTCTCTCTGCCTGCCTCTCTAACTGCTTGTGATCTCTGTCTGTCAAATAAATAAATAAAATCTAAAAAAAAAAAAAAAAAGAATTAGTATCTTTCAGCAGGAGGAAGTGAGTGCCATGCCCCCTCCCCTTCCTTTTCAAACTATTTATAGTCCCTTTAATAGTAATGCCATTTATTTTCTTCCATTAATGGGCTTCATTTTCCTCCCAAAGAGAGGATGAGAGAGAATAAATTTGAAGTGATGAAGGGGAAAAATTCAAACCATCCTGCAAGAGAGCTGACAAGTACAAATCCATAGCCCCATGTAACGAAAACCAATGTTATGTTGTGAACTGCCACCATTTACCTATTGCAGGGTCTTGGGAGCACAGTTATTTTCATTCTAATGCCTAAATTAGATTAAAGTCTAATGTTGAGGGTGAAAAGCAAAGAACACTTTCTCCTTGGGAGGCAAGATGCTTTCCTGATATAGTTAATAAATCTTTATGATCTCTCCATGAAAAGAGAAGGCAATTATGATCAGTCCCCTTTTCTGAGGAAAATGGAGACAAGAAAAATTTAAGAAACATGGCTCTGGACAGATACCAAGGACAGGAAGAAATTCTTTGTTTTCTGGGGCTGGCACTTGGTACCAAAATGAGGATAAGGAAGAGAAGAGTAAGTCTCTCGAAGTATGCCACATGGCTCTGAACCCATCCTGTTCAATCTTTTCCTCTATATGTGAATGAAGACATAGAAGGCATGCCTACAAGTCTGCTAATGATAAAACGGGAGATCATCAAGACTCCAAAAGGCCTCAACTGGCTGCGACAATCAAGCAGAACTAGCAAGATGAAATGGGGTGTGTGGCAGGAGGTGGGGGGAAGACATAAAGTCCAGCACTTGATCTCAAAAGAATCTCTTAAACAAACAGAGGAGGGAAAAGTTGAAAAGTAGTTCATATGAAAAAAGACCTGGGCAGATGTTGCAAACTGTTGGCACACACGTGTTTTGTTTGGCCTTCGCAGTATTTGTGGAAGACACTAAGCCAACATCTAAAAATCTGGAGAGTCACATAAAAATCCGGATTTCCGGCTTCTCTTGAAAAACTGATAGATCTGGCATCTCCGGGTCTGCATTCAGGCCTGACCACAGTTGGTCTGAACTGGGCTGTGGCTTTTAGAAAGGGCATTCACTCGCCCACGGGATACACATGGATGCACGCTGGCCTGCTGAAGCCATTTAGGTCACTTTCTTAGCTCTGTGGGCATCTGTCTGCAACTCCTGACCTGGGGGTTTCAGAGAACTGCCAACTCGACTGTCAGCAGAAGCCAACAGTGGGACACAGCTGCCAGAAACTGCACCCAGTCCAGTGTGATGGGAGAACAGTGTCTAAACCAGTGGTCCTTAACTTCTGAAGAGTCATGGACTCCTTAGAGAATTTTAAAAAAATCAATGAGTACTCTCTCAAGAAATAAATCTATTCATACAAAAATGAGTAATTAGGGATGCCTGGGTGGCTCAGTTGGTTAAGCCGCTGCCTTCGGCTCAGGTCATGATCCCAGCGTCCTGGGATCAAGTCCCACATCGGGCTCCTTGCTCGGCAGGGAGCCTGCTTCTCCCTCTGCCTCTGTCTACCACTCTGTCTGCCTGAGCTTGTGCTTTCTCTCTCTCTCTCTCTCTAAAATAAATAAATAAATAAATAAAATATTAAAAAAAAATGAGTAATTAATTTCAGGAATTATAATAATGAATTTCAGTCCCCCTGAGCCCCCAGTTCCCACGTTCACAGCCCCAGTGCAAAACAAGGAGGTTGAAGCATCTCACTGTGTGTCTACACAGCATGTCTACTCCTGGCCAGGAACCCCATTTTAAGAATGATGCTGACAGACTGCAAGGCAACCGGGATGATAAAGGGTCTGGAAATAAGATCACAGAGCTGAAGAAACTAAGAATGGTTAGCCTAGAAAAAGGAACACTAAGAAAGGAACATAATATCCATTTAAAATTTTAGAAACTATAATAAGGAAAAGGGATTAGGCTTATACCAGTCCAGCTGGCACAACTAAGAGCAATGAGAAGTTACAATGAGGTCTATTTTACTATTTCAGTTCAGTCTAAGAAAGAAATTTCTTAAAATTAAAGCTGTTCGAAACTGGAATAGACTGAGACTGCCCTGTAGAACAAAATGGTAGCTGCCCATCACCATGAGTGTCCCAGCAGAAGCAGGCCAATAAGTTGTCAGGGATGTCACAGAAAGGATTCCTGAACTGGGTGCAAGATTGTACTATGGATACTTAAAGCTTCTTACAATCAGATTCTGGTGAGCTGGGCTGGAGATGGCAATTAACAGTTTCTTCCCCTCCCAAACCTTAGTCTTGCTCTGATGCAACAGTAACATGGCTACCAAGCTCTACTCCAGAGACAGAAGTCCAGTGGCTGATCCTTCTGGTGTTTCTCAGTGAGCGTACTGGGAATTGGTCAAGCTTTGGCCACTCTTGAGATGTCACATGTCAACCTTTTCTTTTTCCAAGCCGCTCCTCTATTCACCTCTTTCTACCCGCGGTCAAGCTGTCTGTTTTAATTCTCAGGAAGCTGCATTCGGTTCACAGCATATCAGATCATGTATTAGTTGAATTGACTCATCTTATCCATGAAGTTTGAAACATGTGGGCATTTAATTAAAGCTTTTGCCTGATGATTTCAGCAGAAGAAAATGGGGAGAATTCTGTGCCGTATTAACTTTGTATGAGCATCACAGTCTGGTTAGCAGAGGTCACAGACTAAACCAGTTCAAGTCTGCCACGTAGGAGGTGGTGAACAATCAAAGGCTCTCCAAAATGTGGAACCGAGTGTGAACCACACAGCTGGTATTTCAGAAATCTCAGAAATCAAAGAAAGTGCCTTACTGTGTCTTCATTTTCTAAGTCACTGCCTCTTCAGAAATAGTTCTGTAGCAAGAAGCACTGCTTTTCAAAAAAATTTTTGCTAAAAATATCTTTTAAGACACTATGAAGGGGAAGTAAACATTTCCCCCTTTTTAGAGATTAAAAAGCACATCAGTTCCGGTCGAACATAATCAAGATGAAATTTCCTTTGGTCCGTAATACCGCCCTCCTCCCGAGTGTTCCTCAGAAGCTTCGGAAACAAGTTCTGAAGGCAGATTTTTTCCTCTATTCCAGGGAAGAGGGGAATCTGGGGCCTCTTGACCTATAAAACTCAGTATTTTGGAACACCCATAACTCTCCCAAGTCTGTGCCAGTCGAGTAAGAGTTTCTCTTCAGCAAACCACCAGCCAGCCAGAGCTGGACAGCAAGACTTACCCCTACGAGTTGACAAGGATGGGACCCAAATGCTCCTTAGGGGGAAAAAAAAGTCTCACCATCAGCTTGCGTTACAAGCTGCTGGAAAAGACAGATGGAGGGGATGACAGGAAAAGCAATTATTTCTTCTGGGCTTCCTTTCTGTCTGGATTCTAAGGAGACGAACACAAAATTCCGCCACAGATTGAAATGCTATCTAAACATTCATGAAAATGTGGTCTTGCTCTCTGAAATACGACCGCCCCTGCGGCAGCAACCTGTAACCTATTAATATGGGAAGGTGGGGAAGGCCAACATTCCCGCCGGCTGTCCCATCTGGGGCCTGACTCTCCACTACTAGGGGTTTGTGACCTCAGGTTCAAACACAAACAACTAAATAAAAGATACAGATCAATAGAGCATGACCCAACAGAAAAATCCTGATGAATCATTCACATTATTTTCCCATTCTTGGAATTTGAAACACCTGAGACTCCTGTAAAGTATTTTTTCCTGAGCCACTCTAAGCGGAGGCTGAATCACACGAAATAGTTGGGTTATTTCAAATGGTAGTCACTGGGGACTAGTCACACACAAATCAGGCTCTCAACAGTTTTATGGGGACACACACTGATCAAAATGATGTTTTATGGTAAAGGGCTTTTGTTTCTTTACAATAAATAAATCGTCTCATAAAGACCAAATATTCAATACAGTTGAATAAAACATTACTGGCCTGGACATAAAGTCTATGTGTTGAGAGAAATACAGAGATGAGAAGATTCGATTCTTGCCTCAAGGAACTTATAAACTAGTCAAGGAGACAAGAAATGTTCACTAGTAAGTCAAAGGAGACCATGGAAGTCAAATGGAAAGTACAGGCACAGGCCTGGGAGTTTGTGGGCGGAAAGGACATACATCTAGCTGAAGGATATCAGGATGAATTTGCTCATCTGCAGAACGAGAAGTGTGGACCAAATGAGTTCCAAGTCCCTTCTAGGTCTAAAATTCTGATTCCTTTTGTATGTTCAGGTGAGCTAAACAGAAAATTTCATGGAGGACGTCATATATGAGGGGGCCCTTAGGTAAGATTTTGAGATGAAGTTACTAGAAGAAGAAGAGAGAAATAATTTCAGGCAGAAAGAAATTCATGGGTTCAGAAAGCACAGGGCGTGCTTGTAGAGCACGGAGTCTTCTGTATGGATGGACCTCAGCAGGATGCAAAACTGGAAAGGCAGGTGGAGGCTTTGAATGCCAAGCAAAGAAACTTGGATTTAATTTGCTAGACAGAGGCCACTGAGCTTTCTGAAGAGGTAGATAACAGGGCCAGACATACAGAAGGAAGGCTCAAGGGCAGAAGGAGGCTGGAGCATTTGCAGGCCACCTTGCTACTCTTTATTCCCTCCCAGGGCCCCAGGCCTTCCCTGTGAAATGGCGCTTCATGGGAGAAACCTAAATGACCAAAACAAAGCAATAAGGACTAAGAACCATGCAGGAACCAGGAAATCGGATCAGCTATAGGAAACTAATATGTCCATACAGAAGTACTGATGATGACAACAAGGAAGAAGGTATATACTTACAAAGAGATCAATGGAAGATGATTATTAGGAGGAAAAGCAAGTCGCAAAATGTAGGAGAAATAGAGGCAATGATAAAACTAAAAATGTAAAAGGAAAAGAAAGAGATTTGTAACACTAGTCAGCTACTAGAGGAAGAAACACAAGTATGAGTGATCAGCACATTTATTCACAGATGACACCTCCCACCCCACCCCTCAATTTGGGTAGCATGATGTATATCTGAAGATATGAGCTGCACTGCAAGTCGAGGAGGACAAAAAAACAGAACTGGAGTTACTACAGAGGCACACAGCGACCCGACTGAGTCAGTACTGAAGAGGGAAGAGCAGACACAGCATGAGAAGACTACAAAGGCGTGGTCAGCACCTTTATCATGACAGCAAGTTTTGAAATACGATGCCTAACAGAACAGAATCCAAATAAAAAGGAAAATGGTTGATAGATAACATCTGTCCCCACGTCATTAACGAAGCCCTCCACCCCATACACTCCCTTCCCCCTTTCATTCCTTTGCAACAGCCCTTCTTAGCTAGATCCAAAAAGAACTATAAAACTTGGAAATGAATATACCTCTGACACAGAGGAGAAAGACAAGGCAACTTTGGTTTTCACACTTGGGCTTGCACAGCCTTCGCCTGGGTAAGCTGTGCTACCATAGGCTCCTGCCTGCACGCAGTGAGTGAGAGCTCGCTGCTGGTCTGGGCAGCCTACCTCCAGTATTAGTGGGACAGGTCAGGCACACTTCCCGTTGTGTGTGGACACATCCCTGAGAAAGTGCTCTCTACAAGCAGGGGGATCAACATTTTGGTTGCTTGGTTGCTGGGTCATGAAGAAATCAGGAGAGTATGATTAATATGGAGGAGTAAGTTACTTACTTGCCTGCCATCCTGGCCCACATTTGTTTGACCTCTTACAACAGTTCGAATATTGTCATCCAGTCTCCTAGAAAAAGTTAAAGGATAAGAATCATTAAAATAAACACCATTCTAAAGTGACCAAAAGATAAAAAGGTGATGGTGGACCCACCCACTTCTGCTGATTGTACCTCGTTTAGAAAACCAGAAAATTAGAATGATCTAACTGAAGACCGAGGCCTTAGACCCTAGCTAAGGCAGCAATAGTACTGTAAGAAGCCAAGTACACCACAGACTGATGAGTAGTCCTTGTTTTTTAAAAATGCTATTCTTGCTTAATATTCAGAGCTGTCCAAATGGGCCAGTGTAAGGTTTAATATTTTTCAATAGCGAAAACCAGGAATGACGATGTTGCTGAAACTTAATGGGAACAAGTCAGAGAATTCGAAGTACCCTCTGCAAAACCCTCAGTAACTTCTTCAAGAGCCAGAGTGCTACATGAGATCCGTGATTCACCCTCTAGGCCCTAACTGTGCAAGCTGTGTGGGACATGGGTCTGTGACCTCTGGCTCTAACAGCAACCATTTAGTGGCCCCTCAATCAGAGAAATTTACATCAGTCAATTTCATTTTTCATGTAAAGAATCTTTTAAAGGCACATTGGGAGAAAGCTGAAAATAACCAGTTTGCAGTGATTTTTGGATCATTAAGGAATTCCCATTTTCTGTGCAAATCCCGGACATATTAGCAGTTTCTACCAGAACTGTTAGAGCTGAAGTCACCAAAACAATGAGAGATGCCCAACTAAACAATACATTCATGGCAAAGGTCTTCACTGAAAGACCCAAAGCTTGTAAGGGAAAAAGAAATCATCTCCTAGATTGAAAATGAAGGCTTCTCCTCATCAAAAGTCAAACAAAACCAAACAAAACAACTACATTTGACCTAATGGCATCAACCATTATAGTATTAATTACAGTGAACAGACACTGAGCACCTGCCATATGTCAAAACTGGAAATCCCAATGTGGGCAAACCAGAACCATGCTACTGGGGAAAAAGACACTTTTGTCTAACTCTGACAAGCACATTCTAGATCAATCACAACATTTAATCTTGGGCCACCGCAAATGCCAACCAGCAGATCTGACCATCCTATTAGCTGGTATGTGGCCACGGGATACATGTATATGTCCATCCTTGTAGCTAAGCCTTGGGAGTACAAAAAAAGGTAAATCTGCTAAGGAAAGAAAACCATTTGAAGCTACAGTAGAAATGTTTTTGCCCCCTATTATGACCAACCATTTTGAATAGCCTGTTAAAATTTCCTTTCCTTTTTATAAATAACTGAAGACTGGCAAAGAATCAAATTCTTTGCCATGAGGTTCATATGGAAACCTAGATAAAAGAATTATTTTTTAAAAAATTGTCATAGGGGGGCGCCTGGGTGGCTCAGTGGGTTAAAGCCTCTGCCTTTGGCTCAGGTCTAGATCCCAGGGTCGTGGGATCGAGCCCCGCATCAGGCTCTCTGCTCAGCAGGGAGCCTGCTTCCTCCTCTCTCTCTGCCTGCCTCTCTGCCTACTTGTGATCTCTGCCTGTCAAATAAATAAATAAAATCTTAAAAAAAAAAAAATTGTCATAGGGCGCCTGGATGGCTCAGGTCATGATGCCAGGGTCCTGGGATCGAGCCCCACATCTGGCTCTCTGCTCAGCAGGGAGCCTGCTTCCTCCTCTCTCTCTGCCTACCTCTCTGCCTACTTGTGATCTCTGTCTGTCAAATAAATAAATACAATCTTTAAAAAAAGATTGTCATAAACAGCAAACTTGAGATTTCAGTTTTCTGACAGGAAGTGTGATCCAGAACACAATTAACCAAATTAACAGCATGATTTTCAGTAATTATTAATAATCATATGGGGTTACTTACCTTATTTTTAGTCTAATTTTGTTCACAACTTCATCTATGTTTGCCAGAGACTACAATAAAGAAGGAAAATGACTATTATTTCACTTTCTAGGTCCTTTTATATGGAAATGATAAGCTATCAAGGCTATTTATAACATCTCAAATCACTTAATCATAGTGTGATACAATTTTATTTTAAAAAAGTAATAGGGGTGCCTGGGTGGCTCAGTGGGTTAGGCATCTGACACTTGATATTTGACTCAGGTCATGATCTCAGTGAGATCTAGCCCCATGATGGGCTCTGCACTCAGGGTAGAGTCTGCTTAAGATTCTCTCTCTCTCTCTCTCCATCTGCCACTCCCCCAGCTCTATAAATAAAAAAAAGTATAGCAGTTGTTGGCAACTATTGCAAATTCCAGCTTGGTATCTGTTTTTGTAAATAAAAAGTTTTATTGGAATATAGTCATGTCCACTCATTTACCTATTATCCACAGCTGCCTTTGAGCTACAAATGTGAAGTTGAATAGCTGCAATAGAAACAGAATGGTTGGGGAGCCTGGGTGGCTCAGTCGTTAAGCATCTGCCTTTAGCTCCAAACTGTACAACTCCATTTACACAGTTCAAAAATAAATGAGACTATTCTCTCATGTTAGAAGCCAGCAGGACAGTAGTTATCTCTGAAGAAGGTAGTTACTGTGATGAGGCAAGAGGATCCATCTAAAGACAAGGGCATCAGGGTGGCTCAGTTAAGTGTCATAAGACCAAGCCCCAGGGTGGGTACCATGCTCAACAGGGAATCTCCTTGAGATTCTCCAGATTCTCTCCCTCTGCCCCTCAACACTTTCTAAAGTAAATAAATCTGGGGCACCTGGGTGGCTCAGTGGGTTAAGCCTCTGCCTTTGGCTCGGGTCATGATCTCAGGGTCCTGGGATCGAGCCCCGCATCGGGTTCTCTGGTCAGCAGTGAGCCTGCTTCCCCCTCTCTCTCTGCCTGCCTTTCTGCCTACTTGTGATCTCTGTCAAATAAATAAATAAAATCCTAAAAAGAAAAAAGAAATTTAAAGTAAATAAATCTTTTTAAAAAGATGCTGTATTAATGTCTTCTTTCTTTTTATTTGTTCCAGAGAAGAAACATGTCCAAGCAGGAAGAGGGGCAGAGGGAAAGGGGAAGCAGGCTCCCCAGTGAACATGGAGCCCAACGCAGGGCTAGATCTCCCAATCAGGAGATCATGACCTGAGCAGAAACCAAGAACTGGATGCCTAACTGACCAAGATACCCAGGTACCCACCACCTTTTTTTTTTTTTTTAAAGATTTTTATTTATTAGAATGAGGGAGCTCAGGCAGACAGAGTGGCAGGCAGAGGCAGAGGGAGAAGCAGGCTCCCTGTTGAGCAAGGAGCTCGATGTGGGACTTGATCCCAGGACACTGGGATCATGACCTGAGCTGAAGGCAGCTGCTTAACCAACTGAGTCACCCAGGCATCCCCCCACCACCTTTTTTAAAAAAAATTTTATTTATCTGAGAGAGAGAGAGACAGCGCGTGCAAGCAAGACAGTGTGAGGGCACAGGAGCAAGGGGTAGGGGAGAGGAAGAGGGAATCTCAAGCAGACTCCTAGCTGAGCACAGAGCCCCACGCAGGGCTCGATCCCAGGACTGTAAGGTCGTGACCTGAGCCAAAATTAGGAGTAGGATGCTCAAATGACCGAGCCATCCAGGTACCCCTAATGTCTTATATCTTGATCTGGATGGCGGTTACATGGTTTTAATCATTATGTGAAATCATCAAATTATATAACTAAGATGTGTGTATGCATCTATATTATACTGTATCTTGATAAATAAATCTATTTTTTCTGAGTTTACAGGTTCATCAGAAAAAATGCCTGGAAAGATAAACATTAGTAGTTTTGTAATCTACACTAGTAGCTATAATCTGTGAAACCAGCAGCAATAGTTGTAATCTAAGAAAATTTTTTTCTTCTTTGTGCCTATAGGTACTTACTAACTGCTCTACACTGGCTATCTACTGCTACTGTAATTATAATAAAGTTATTTCTATTTTAGAGACAATGACAATCAAAACAATGGGACTATTTCCAACTTTAGCCAGCAGAAAACACGAGGAAATGGTGCCCCCTAGTGTAATGTAGTACAATTATAGAGCACCATTTTAACTCAAGTTGTCAAAATGTAATTTTAGAACTACTCTTTCCCTTTCCCCCAACAGATATTTTACCTGAAAAGGAATTGGGGGTAATGCAGGAATTGTGCTTATAAACTGCTTCCAGCAACCTCTGGTGGCAGGAGGGGGCCAGGAACTTGCCAAGAACCAGGTCACAGTGTCTGAGATGTCAGACCAGGCCATTTATATCTTGTCTGTCCTGACAAAGGCAATGGTTGCTCAGAATTTTCAGAAATCTAGACTGAGGTGAAGATGAATCTCAGAAAAGAGAAGTTATTTTAACTAAGGAATCCACTGTCAAGTCACTCTGAAACCAGCCTGGGTATAAGTCACCACTGTGGTGAAAGAGGCTAAGTTTGCTGGAGGACCTAGATTTGGCCCAGCTCTGCCACTACAAACCTGCTCGATGTACAGAGGGCAAGCTGTTCAGCCTCTCTGAACTTATACTTCCTCACGTGGAAGTTAGACATAACAGTTCCCACCCTGACTATCTCTGCTAGAACCTGTTCCCTTAAAAACATGTTCTTGTTTTGGTATTTAAAAAGAACTATTTTTAAAATGTTAACAATTTGAAGAATCTGGGTGAAAGGCAGCCACGAATTCATTGTATTATTCTTGTATATTTTCTGAGAATGGATAATTCTACCAAATTTTAAAACAATAATCTAGGGGCGCCTGGGTGTTTCAGTCAGTTAAGCGTCTGCCTTTGGCTCAGGTCATGATCTCAGGGTCCTGGGATCCAGATCCATGCCAAGCTCCTTGCTCAGTGAGAAGTCTGCTTCTCCCTCTCCCTCTGACCCTCTCCACCACTGGTGCCCTCTCTCTCTCTTTCTCTCTCTCGCTCTCCCCCTGTTTCAAATAAATAAATAAAATCTTTTTTAAAAATTGTAATGTACCTGAAATTGGTAAAACATGGACATGATCAAAAATGCCAATAGTACAAGTGAAGAAATAGTGAAAATCAAAGCTTCCTCTCTCACTGTCCTGCCTGTCTGCCCCTCTGCAGAACTGTCCCCCAGTTCTGCAGAGGGGCAATGGCTCTGAGATGGTTTCTTTTGTACCTTCCCAGAAACAGTCTATGTATTTAAAGCATATCCATCCATAACTTACATTCCCTGCCTTATATAATACACAATGTCTTGCATCATACTTTCTTCACTTAACAATATAAGTTGGACGTCATTCCACAATAGTAAATATTGCTTTGGGTGGTAGAGTAACCAATTCTTAATTAATACTCCTTAAACACAAAGGTCTTGCTTAAGCCATGACAGTTTTTCTAAAAAGAATAATTCAAAGTATGTATGCCTTCAGATATTCAACTGCATTTAAGGGAGCAGGGAATGGCCTAAATGGCCATAGTAGAAAAGTCAAAATAAATCAGGCCACATTTACTCGAGGGACTTTTATGTCATTAAAGACCCGGGGCACGGAGGCTCCAAAACAAAGAATCCAGATCAGTGACCCTGGCTGCAGGTGATACATGCCCTCTTTGTTTTAATTATTGAAAAGTATCCCCTGATTCCTTTTTTAAAGATTTAATTATTTGACACAGAGAGTGAGCACAAGCAGGGGAAGCAGCAGGCAGAGGGAGAGCGAGAAGCAGGCTCCCACTGAGCAGGTACCTGATGCAGGGCTCCATCCCAGGACCCTGAGATAATGACCTGAGCCAAAGGCAGAGGCTTAACCAACTGAGCCAACCAGGCTCCCCGGAAAGTCTTTCTGAATCTAAAAGCAATTCTTGCTGATTACAGAAAATACAGAACTCCCTACTGCCCCTCCATTTGAAAATCACCATTAGCATCTTGGTATATATACTGCTTTCTACAGTTCCTTCTAAGCAAATATGTGGCTTAAAAACAAATTAAACTGGGATGATAAACAATTTGACATGTTACTGTTTTCACTTACCAACATACATCTAGAGCATTTTGGGGGGTCATTAAAAATTCTTTAATAAACAGCTTCACATTGAAGAGGAAAATTACCAGAGCAGGCCCAGCAAGGAGGCCCTAGAAGATGGAAAGTTACTAACAATAAGCTAGAGATCACCAGAAGCCCTACTGGGAGCAAGAAATAACCAGTCGCTTCTGCTTCTGTAAACAGGTTTCCTGCCACAGGCTCCCTGACTACTGTTCCCACTTAAAGGAGCCCCTACTCCCCAGTTTAAAGCCACCCACAAGCTGGCAGCATAGCCCTTGGAACCTAACTGCTTTCAGTCCCCTATAAAAAGCCCTATAACGCCATGGCTGGGGGCCCAGAACTTCAAACACGAGCTCCTCTGGGTCTGCCAGCCTAATATAAATCCGAGTTCTCCTACTTCTCCAAAAGTCACTTGGTCTCTCACAGGTCTGATTATTTTTCTGCAACAACATGACTCTTCTTTCAAAGTTCTTGGTTATATTAGTTTCATATTCATTTTTTTTTAAAAGATTTTATTTATTTATTTGACAGACAGAGATCACAATCAGGCAGAGAAGCAGGCAGAGAGAGAGGAGGGAAGCAGGCTCCCTGCTGAGCAGAGAGCCTGATGCGGGGCTTGATCCCAGGACCCTGGGATCATGACCTGAGCCGAAGGCAGAGGCTTTAACCCACTGAGCCACCCAGGCGCCCTTTATATTCATTTTTAATAGATTTTACCTAGATTCCCCTAATCAAACCTCTAATGAAAACATGACAAATGATTATCTTCAGTTTTCTTCTAGGACACTAGAAAAGTTTTCCAGATTATTGCTACCAAACCTGACTACTCTTCAGAACTACCCAGAGAGCCCTGTTAAAGAGAGAAAACAGAGTTCCTCCCACTTGGACCTAGGGAGTTAGAAACATCCAGGGATCTCCTTGCCTCCTGGAGCATACCTCCAGGCAACCACAGACTTGCAAGTTACTGCTATTCAAAAGAACCCACACACACATCCTCCTCCTCCTTAAGTGACACTAAATTTATTCTTGAGATACTGACATTTACTTTAAATATGCTAAACTTATGATTCAGAAGAATTTACTGCAGGTCCATGAGTTGGGTGGCTTTTGCCCAAGATCTAGCAAGAGATTTCTAGAATTTCTAACAAGAATTTCTAGAAAGAAATTCTAAATCATGCCACAATTCTGTGCTACCTTTCCACTAAGGTCATGGGAATCTGGGTTGGAGAATATATTGCTAAATGTAAATCTGGGATTGGGGAAATAAAGGTAACCCTGTATCATAAATTTTCTTAGTTTGCTATAAGAAACTCCACTACAGGGCGCCTGGATGGCTCATTGGGTTAAGCGGTTAAGCATCTGCCTTTAGCTAAGGTCCTCATTGGGATTAGTCCCCTCCCGCATCACCGTATCAGACTCCTTGCTCGGCAGGGAGCCTGCTTCTCCCTCTCCCTCTGTCGCTCCCCGGCTTGTGCTCTCTCGCTCTCTGTCAAATTATGAAGAAAATCTTTTAAAAAAAAGAAAAAAAAAACTTCACTACACATTATCATGTATGTGGAGGCATAATCAGACAAGACATATAACTCCATCTGTGTTCTCATAAACGTCTAGTGCTACCTCCAGTAATTTAAAATAAAATACATTAAAAAAAAAACAGGAAAAAGTAAGAACCTGGCGGTATCCTGTACAATTTGCAAATCTAACAGTTATTTTAGATGAGTCAGCCTTCTTGACAGGGTGGGGCAGATGACATTTTCACAGCTAAAACTGCTGTCTTTATAGCAGTTGTTCCCAAATTTCGATCTCCAGCTAATTCCTAGAATTCCTTTCACAGAAAACAATGAGCTCTAAAGGCTATCTGTGAAATCCCAAAGACAATCACAGAGAATCATACCATTTCTCCAACTTCATTTAAAAAAATTAACATGTCCGTTAGAAAAAGTTTGGGAAGGATATACGCCAAAATATTAACAATTATGGGGATTATGAGCTCCAGACTCAGATATTCCAAGTACATATTTCCACCTGGATGGCCCCAAAATGCTCAAAACATAGCTCACTTTTACAGCCTACTCCTACGCTATTTACCACTGACGCCTACTCTTCCTCCTTAGTCCCAATTTTGGGTAAAGGTGTCAACATTTACCCAGTCAGCAGGCTGGAAATCAAAGCTCAAAATCCTTCATTTGATGCATAACATGCAGCTGAAATGTCATTTCTTCTGTGAAGTCTTTCTGGATCCCTCAGACTTAGTAAGTAAGTGCTCTGTTTTCACAGTACACTACATGCTTCCTTCATAACAACACTGCCACATTTAAGCTGAGCATTCTTTCTCCCTCTGGTCTTCCTGGTTCTCATCCTAAAACAGGCATGTTGGAGGTACCTGGGTGGCTCGGTCATTAAGCATCGGCCTTCAGCTCGGGTCATGATCTTGGGGTCCTGGGATCGAATCCTAAGTTGGGCTCCCTGCTTAGCAGGGAGTTTGCTTCTCCCTCTACCCTTCCCACTGCTCGTGATCTCTCTTTCTCTCTCTCTCAAAGAAATAAATAAAATCTAAAAAAAAACCACCCAAAACCCAAAACAAAAAACAACCAAGCATGTTAACAAGGTGGTGAATACATCACTATTAAATGTTTAGAATGATGTCTGGTATGCTCAATAAATGTTCATTATTACTATAGTGGTCGCAGAACTTAGGACTCTTCTGAGAACAAGCAACAAGTAATAATAACTATACAAACAAGTCATTGCAGAGTCATAATAACTTACTGTTAATCTGTCAATGGTGTAACTAGTACCCATCAAGGTAGACTGGAAGCCCTATGTTTGTAAGGACCACATCTACCCCGTTCACCCTCCAGCCCCCAATTTCCTAGAGAGTGAAGCAGAAGAGGTGTTTTTTGATTTGAGGAAATTTTAGATTCTAAGTCCTTCCAACCACCAAATTCTGACTTTTGACTCCCAAACAGCTTTCCAGTCTTGCTCTCTCCATCCCCATGTTCCCTCAGATTCTCCTGGTCCCTCTTAAGTGATCCATCACAGCAGTCTGCTAACCAGTCTCCCTGCCTTCCAGGTCTGCCTTCCCCCAGTTCATCCTCCCCACTGTGGCCAGGTGGGATTCTGAAAATGTGACTCTGATCCAGTAATGACCTTGATGAGAGTCCATGAATGAATATCCCTGCCTAGTCACAGTCTCTGTTGCAGGATGTGCACATCCCCAACGGGTTTGCAATAACACTCATTAGAGTGTGAAGAGAAAAACATTAAAACCTCTAATTTTAATTATCTATATGACAAACACTACTAAAACCTCATTTATTTAAAACTGATACTAGGATATGTGCATAAGATTTTGAGGGTATACAAGCTTAAAATTTAGCCCAGTGAAAATTAGTTGTGTGGAATGAATTCTACCACAAGGCATGTGGTATCCAAAAGACTGCGGAGTCTGCAAGGCCAGAGAACAGAGTCCCTTCAGGTCCCTGGTTCTGCCAACCCTTTTAGCCCTCATTTCCTAGGAGGCCATGCTCCCTGTGCATGCTCTGTGTTTCTCATCTCTGAGTCTGCTTAGAAGGACCCTCTTTCCCTGTCATCCTGGAAGATTTACCTGGTGCTTTACTCTGCCTCGATGTGTTCTGCCAGACTGCCACAAACCTGGCCACTTGATAAGTATCAAGTGTCAGTTTATAGGTTAAGTACCTCACAGAGACCTTCCCTGACCACCCATTTCAAGGAGCCCCTCCCCAGGCGGTCATGTTCTATCACTGTGCCTGCTTTTATCACAGCATCAATGATGGTTTTCTTATATATGTATTTGTTGATCTGTTTATTTTCTTCCTTACACTACACTCCACGAGACCAGAAACTTGCCTATCACATTTACCATTTCTCCCCAGTTCCTAAACAGCACCTGGCTCTTAGTAGACACTTAATAAATGTCTCTAAGTGAAGGGATGACTCCTTTAAGATTTGGTGGAAGGGCTCCCTCCCGAGGTTTTGATCTTCTGAAGAACTGTTTCCCTGTTCCTCACTAAACCATTGCATAACTCTCTTCCAGTATTCACCAATGTCTCCCCCAAACCTTGATCACGTACACTTCAAGGGGGCATGGACCAGGCATTATTCATTTTTGTGTCCTCAGCACCTAGCACAAGTGACCAATAATACCTGACAGGTGCCCACTGAACTACCAAACCTTTGCTGAATTCATAAATGAAAAACCAAGCAGAACTCTAGCTGGTCTCCCAACTATACCTTTTTTTTTTTTTTTTTAAAGGAGGCTCCATAAGCCCAAAGTGGGGCTTGAACTCAGGACCCTATGATCAGGGACACCTGGGTGGCTCAGTCGGTTAAGCGGCTGCCTTCAGCTCTGGCATGATCCCAGGGTTCTGGGATCCAGTCCCGAATAGGGCTCTTTGCTCAGCGGGGAGCCTGATTCTCTCTCTGCCTCTGCCTGCCACTCTGCTTGTGCTCTCTCTGACAAATAATTAAGTAAAATTAAAAAAAAAAAAAAAAAAAAGGACCCTAACATCAAGAGTTGGAGGCTTAACCAACTGAGCCACCCAGGTGCCCCCCAGCTTTGCTGTTTCTAATCCTGATCTACTTCTCACCAACATACCCATAAACCAATTTTGTAAGAAAAACCCATCCGTATAGGCAAGTCACCTAACACAACAAAGTAAAAAGTAAAATCTGAAAATTTACATCTCGGAATAGGAGTGAAAGTAGCATTACGATTCCTGGGTTATCCTGCCCACTTCATCCCACTCTTCCCCATTAGTTTCAAAAATTCTTTCTACTTCTCAGTATACTATGAATGTGGGGGGACTCCTACAAGCTAAAGGTATAATTTCTAATAATATGCTCACAATACAATGAATTCCACTCTCACACAACAGTATTTTGTACTGTTTGTACCCTCAATCCATTACAGTGGGGTTTGATCTGAATTTACCTCTCACTTGTTGATCAAGTCTCCTTAGATTATGTAGTATAGCACACCAATCATAACACTTAGGATGAGACAGAAACCACTGGCATGAAGGAAACTCTATACTTACTTGTTCTGTTGGGAACAGGGTATTGATATACTCCACGGCATTGAAATCTGCTCGATCTAGAGGATCCTGGCTTGGAAATACCTACAAAAAGGGGATTAAAAATAACGGTCAAGGGTCCTGGGATGGAGCCCCGCTTCTGGCTTTCTGCTCAGCAGGGAGCCTGCTTCCCTTCCTCTCTCTCTCTCTGCCTGCCTCTCTGCCTACTTGTGATCTCTGTCAAATAAATAAACAAAATCTGTTTTAAAAATTTTTTAAAAATTGGGGCGCCTGGGTGGCTCAGTTGGTTAAGCGACTGCCTTCAGCTCAGGTCATGATCCTGGAGTCCCGGGATCAAGTCCCACATCGGGCTCCCAGCTCCACGGGGAGTCTGCTTCTCTCTCTGACCTTCTCCTCCCTCATATTCTCTCTCTCAAATAAATAAATATTAAAAAAAAAAAATTTTTTTTTTTTTTTTTTAATAAAAAAAGTAACTGTCGGGGCACCTGGGTGGCTCAGTGGGTTAAAGCCTCTGCCTTCAGCTCAGGTCATGATCCCAGGGTCCTGGGAGGGAACCCCGAATTGGGCTCTCTGCTCAGCAGGGAGCCTGCTTCCCTTCCTCTCTCTCTGCCTGCCTCTCTGCCTACCTGTGATCTCTATTAAATAAATAAATAAATATTTAAAAAGAAATAATTGTCATTTTTCTGTCTTGTTTCATGTGTTATTTCTTTCCTTCCTACTAGATGGTAAATTTTTGGAAGGAAAAAACAACAACAATAAAAACCATAACTTTTTTCATCTTACAAGGCCTAACACACAACAATTGCTCAGTAAAATTATCTATTAAAGTAAATCTTCAACTTTCACCAACATCTGTAATTTCAACATCTTGGTGCCACTAACAGAATGTGTGACTGTGGCAAGTTCCACAGATATCAACAAAATCCCATGGACAAGGAAAAATAAACGGGCATTGTCCACTATCAGATTAAATCAGATGATAACATGATTGTACTAAGGAAGCCTGAGAAAAGACTTACGTACTATGTCTCTGGGAAGGCTCAGCATTAGAATTCACTATGAATCAAAGCAATTTTTAGACTTAGTGTCAGGAAATGGAGCTTGCCTTTGGGAACTGTCCATCACTTTAACAGAAGAAAGAATACTGCCTTCTGAAAAATAATTCCCTTCAAAAGCTACAACTTGAAGAACATATAACAAGCAATCAAGGGGCACCTGGGCGGCTCAGGTCGGTAAGCATCTGCCTTTGGCTCAGGTCATGATCCCAGTGTCCTGGGATCAAGCCCTGCATCAGGAGCCTGCTTTTCCCTCTGCTTGCTGCTCCCCCTGCTTGTGCTCCCTCTCCTTCTGACAAATAAATAAATAAAAATCTTAAAAAAAAAAAAAAGGCAGTCATGTGATCACCTGAACACCAAATTTCATCAGTTAAAGATAGTCATTCTGAAAACCAATTCTTTTTTTTTAAAAGATTTTATTTATTTATTTGATAGACAGAGAGGCAGGCAGAGAGGAGAGGGGAGAAGCAGGCTCCCTGCCAAGCAGAGAGCCCGATGCGGGACTCGATCCCAGGACGCTGGGATCATGACCTGAGCCGAAGGCAGCCGCTTAACCCACTGAGCCACCCAGGCGTCCCAAAAACCAATTCTTTTCTGATGTCTCTTATTAGATAAACTTATGCCAGAACTCAGTCTTACTAAGAAAGAGCAAAAATGTGCTCTTCTAAAATCCTTGCCAAAGGGTAACTGACTGAATTGTTTGTTTCTTCTATTAGAGCCCAGTAGGTCCAAAGAGAAAATGAAATGCATGTCTTTTTCTGTCCAGTGGAGGTGGGTGGGGAGCTGTGGCCTGAACAACTAAACCTTTGCCCAGTGGTCCAGCATCCTCAGGATGTGCCAAATGTTGCTTTGTATGGCTAATCCAACCACTGCTAGAAAAACACATATCCAAAAATCTGTAAATGGCACAATACAAATAAATTAGTACTGTGACAGACCTAGAGTGTTAATGCTCAATAAATATTAGCTATTAGCGATAATAATAGCAATGCTTTACTTCAGAAAACTTCCCAGTGGTCCCTAAATGTGGCATAACCTTCCTTTACTTAAATCTTATCCCCTACACCACTTCCTTTAAGGGAAATCCTCTCCCTTTATCAGGAGCAAAACTCTGCACAAGGGTCTAAATGACTATTTCTAATATCCTTACTCTTAAAGACTCAATAAACTTGAAAAGAGAATTTAATCAACCAAAAAGCCCTTGAAGGGAATTAGTCCTCCGGGCAATATCCTTCAATCCAATCCAAATTAATCAACAGCAGGAATTCTTAACC
The DNA here is from genome assembly GCA_003697995.1 of Taxidea taxus jeffersonii. Lineage (NCBI taxonomy): Eukaryota > Metazoa > Chordata > Mammalia > Carnivora > Mustelidae > Taxidea > Taxidea taxus. The sequence goes on along the minus strand of ML104651.1, from coordinate 268,257 downwards.
ATTTAAGTATAGTAAAGGGGTCCTTTTCCAACTGTGTCTCCTCTGCTCAGCGATCGCTTCAGGAATTAAAGTTGCTCCTCCCCTCAATTCCGAGTCCCTCACAAAGGGCTAGATTGAGACTCAGGAGCAGCGGCACACCAGCCTGGTAAATAATCCCCCATACTGAGGTTGGTGTCCGTGAACTCCTTTTTTCCAGGTTCATGCTTTCAAGGGTCATGGTTTCTCTGCCCAAACAAACGAGGACGCCTTACCCTCCAAAGACAATTAAGGCCTGGAAAGGGCTCTCTCCCTCCCTTCGATTCAGAAACCCCTTCCCACCACCACCTTCCCCAAACCTTCCCTTTCCCTTCCGCGCTCAGCTCCCACTTCTCCGTCCCAACACCGCTTCCTCCACGTCCCACCCCGGGTCCCACCCCCAGACTTCTCTGTCCTCCGCTCTCCTCCCCTCAGGGGGCGGAACGCTCACCTGCTCGATGGCGAGCTGTACGTCAGGCGTGAGCTGCAGCACGGCTTCCAGCTCCTCCACGAACTCCAGCTCCTCCTCCTCCATCATCCCGCTGCCCAGCTCTCTCCTGACGCCCACCTCAACCCCGAGTCGCTCCTCCAGCCGTCACCCAAGCCCTCAAACCACAGCCCTCTCCTTGCAGCGTTCGGGAAAGCCTCCTCTCTGTCAGCCTGCCGGGCACTTCCGGAAAGCCGGGCACTTCCGGAGAGCCAGGCACTTCCGGGATCCGGGGCACTGTGGGATAGCGGAGGACTGACCTCTGGTCGCCCGGAGGAGGCATTCCCATCACGTTCCGGGAGTCTCCCGGGGCAGCCTTGTGGTCCGGCGGTCCCTGCCTGCCTTCAGCTCTCCTTAACATGATGGGGCCCCGCTTCACCTCGCCGAGGGCGCGTCCCCCACTGAAGGCCCCGGTGTTGAGGAGGGCCTGGCTGCCCTGGCAGGACCCCCAGTGAGGGTAAGCCCCAACAGCGTCGCGACCCACCGATAGCAACCCTCACAGGCCGCGAAGCCTGGCGATCCTACAGCTCCCAGGGCCCCCTTGGTTAGTGGCAGTAGGTGTCCCCCTGCCACCGCGGGGAGAAATGACCCCAGCTGGTAAGTGGCGATGTTGCCAAGGACAGTTTTCGGAGGGATAGCGTCCACTTGACAGTTAAGTTCTCCATGTGCCAAACCTCTAGTCAGGGTTTTCTGGGGGTGTCTGCAGCTTCTCCTTGGGGGAGAGGGGGTATGTATGGTGGGCGTGAAGAGCTAGATTAGACAGTGCTCCGCAGCTGGGGAAATGTTTACTTTCTGAGACTCAGTATTTAGAGCCTAAGTCCCATTCCAAGACTGATAAGATGTGGGTTCATGAGCAGATCACTCCGGCTGCCCTGCTTACCCCGCAAAGATAAAAAGCGCTATGCAAATTTAAGCTAGTAATACGGGTAATATTAGGGTGTCTAGCTCTTATGCACCGCAAAGGAAGGAGAGGCCGGATCACCCTGTGGAACCACTTTTCCTCCAGACACTTAAAACAATGAGGCGATGGCAGCCAAGGAAGAGTTGTTTTACCAGTTAAACATTGTGAAATTGCAAAATGGAAGAGTCCCTGGCCCCACTCAGCTTTTCTTTTTTTAGTTTTATCGAAATTGTTTGTAGTAGAAACATGGAAGCGATTTCTAACAATAAGGGAAGGCTTAAAAATGTCACTCGGCTATACAATAGAATAGTATTGACTACTAAAATCATGGTTTTGAAAGTTACTTAATGACATGGAAAAATGTACTTAATATATACCAGAAAGTAAAATGTACATTTGAGGGGTGCCTCTGCCTTCAGCTCAGGTCATGGTCTCAGGGTCCTGGGATCCAGGCCGACATGGAGGTCTCTGCTCAGTGGGGAGCTTGCTCCCCCCCCCCCCACTGGCTCTCTGCCTACTTGTGATCTCTCTGTCAAATAAATAAAATTTTTTAAAAAATGTACATTTGAGAAAGCAAAAATGTACAGTGTGGTCCCAGTTTGTGTGTAGTTTTCACTTATAAAAATGATAGCAAAGAAATAGTACTGTTCTGTGGGTGATGGAATGTACACTCTCTGTACATTTTCCCAAAATGTCTACAAATAAACTGTCATACTTTTGTAACACTTTTTTGAAAGGGAAAATGTAATTTTATCCACCTGTTTTGGGTCTGTATCTTTTATATGAGGGCATAATTTACATGTAGTAAAATTCACCTTCTGGTTTATAATGCCAGGAGTTTTGATAAATGCATATAGTCATGTCACTACCATCCCAGTCAAGTCCTAGGACAGTTCTGTCATTCCTCCAGATTCCCTCATGCTCCACCCCATTGCCTGGCAACAACTGACCTGATTTCTGTCCCTACAGTTTGTCTTTTCTAGAATGTCATATAAATGGAATCATATAACATGTGGCCTTTTGAGTCTGGCTTCTCTCACCTAGCATGAAGCTGTTGCGTTTCATACATGTTGTGCATGTATCAGTAGTTCATTCCTTCTTGCTGGGTGGTATTCTATGTGGCTGTACCATGATTTATTTACCCATTCCTTGTTTGAAGGATATTTGGGTTGTTTCCAGTTTTTGGCAATGATGAATAAAGCTGATATAAACATTCGTGCACAAGTTTTGTATCAACCAAAGTTCCATTTTATTTGGGTAAATACCTAGAAGTGGGATTGCTGGATTGTATGGAAAATCTGTATTAAACTCTGTAAGAAACTGGTACACTGTTTTTCCAAAGTGGCTGTGTCATTTTTGCATTCCTACCAGTGCTGTATGAGAGCTCTGGTTGCTCATAGAGGTTTGTTTTTGTTTTTTTTTTTTAAGATTTTTAAAATTTATTTATTTGACAGAGAGAGAGAGAGAGCGAGAGAGGGAAAACAGGTAGGGGGAGAGGGAGAGGGAGAAACTGGCTTCTTGCTGAGCAGGGAGCCTGATGCAGGGCTTGATTCCAGGACCCTGGGATCATGACCTGAGCTGGAGGCAGATGCTTAGGCAGACACTTAATGACTGAGCCACTCAGGCACCCCGCCGCTCATAGAGCTCATTTTTAACAATGAAAATAAGTAACATTTCCTAGCCCCTACTATAATGTCAGGCACCATCCTAGGCAGTCATTTTCTCTTAATTCACATGGCAATCCTGAGGTTAGAAATTAGTATCATCGCCCCATTTAGCAGATGAGAAAATGGAGATGTAATTACAATAAAAAACTTGTCTAAAGCATTTCCTTGGAAATCTACAAGAACCTCCCCTTTTCCTTCCCCCAATAAGACCATTTAAGTGTGTGTTAACAACTACAGAATACTATATAAAATGTTTGGACACACAAACAAAAACAGAACAAAACTTGTCTAAAGTCCCATAGGAACATTTATTTACTCATTCAGTAAACTCACTAAATGTATTGAATGAGTGAACGAATGTTCCTACTGTTCCTGCTGGTGATAGGCACTAGGCTAGGTGCTGGGAATTCAGCAATCAACAAAGTAGACCCAGTGCCTGCCTCCACAGAGCTATTTCTGTGTCTGAAAAGGGTATTCATACAAATAAACATAACTGTGATAGGTCTAATGAAAGACAGTTAAGGCATATGTCAAAAGACTATTTTGATAGAGTGTCGGGATTGGATTTGGGGGGTCAGGAAAGGCTTCTCTTAGGAACTGATTTTTAAGCTGAAGCAAAGGGTGGGGGATGGCAAGAATTGGAGGTGACAGATGAAAGGAATGGTACGTGCAAAAGCCTTTAGGTCGGAAGAAATTGGCTGCGGCAGGGGAGACTTTGAAAGCCAAGGGGAGAATGGTACAAGAGGCTAGAGAAATATCTGGTGCCAGATGACCGAGGCTTCTGAAGGTCATGTTGAGGAATGGGAAGCCTTTGAAGGATTGTAAGCAGAGAAGTGATATGATCAAGTTTAGCATGCCTGCCATCAGCCTTAGTCCTCTCATTTTTGTTTTCTTTGCTTCTGAGCAGCATGCATTATTGTAGCCAGTCAAGAAATGAGCATGGACCATCTCCAGTCCAAATTCGTGCTGTCCCAATTTCCACTGATAGTCCCTTTATGCATCCATTGTCAACTCTCAGTTATACTCCCCCTGCCTTCCTATTCCAAAGCTCCCAAATCAGGGATTTCCTTTCACCCTCTTTGCAGATAAGATATTAGTAATGAACATAAGCTTGAGTTTCAGAGAGTTGCCTGGTAAAAAAAAAGTGTAAGAAGATAAAAGAACAGAAATATAGGTGGATACTAGGTTTTTAAAAAAGGCGTTAATAGGGCACCTGGGTGCCTCCATTGGTTAAGTGTCGACTCTTCATTTCAGCTGGGATCATGGTATCAGGGTTGTGGGAGCAAGCCCTCCTCTGGATTCTGTGCTGGGCATGGAGTCTGCTTAGGATTCTCTTTCTCCCTCTCCCTCTGCCCCTCCCCCCTCCAAAAAAAAGGTGGGTATTAAGTAATAGGCTAGGGGTGCCTGGGTGGCTCAGTGGGTTAAGCCTCTGCCTTCGGCTCAGGTCATGATTTCAGGGTCCTGGGATCAAGCCCACATCGGGCTCTCTGCTCAGCAGGGAGCCTGCTTCACCCCCCCACCCGGCCTGCCTCTCTGCCTACTTGTGATCTCGATCTCTCTCTCTCTCTCTCTCTCTCATCAAATAAATAAATAAATAAATAGCCTTTAGAAAAGAAGATAAGTAATGGGCTAGACTGATTTATTTATGATAAGCAGAAGAGGGAAGTGGAAGAAGTCTGGAAAAACAGCTTATACAGTCTTAAAATATGGACGTTTACATATAGGAGAAGTCTGGATATGAAAATAAGGAACTTGTGATATTGTCACAAAGGAGCTCAGTTTAAAAAAGGTTTTTTTGCCCCTGTGGGATGGGGTATAGCTGGTGACAGAAAACACATGTTCTCATTTGAAATTTTACCTTATACATAAATTTAGTCTCTAATACTTAAAGCACACTCACATATCTCAGAGACCCTATCTTTTAATGGGCAATGGAAAAAGGGTGGATTGGCAAAGGAGGATAGGCCACAGGGAGTTTGTGGTATGCATGTCTAAGGACAGCATCAAAATAAAATGGAAAAAAAAAAAACAAAAACAGTAATCCCCAAAAGAATTCTTATAACATTTCTCATTATGGAAAAAAAAAAGAAAAAAAAATCTAAGTCTATAGGATGAAAGTATTAAGTAGTTTTAAAATAGCCTTTGTTAATGAAATCCAGTGAGTTCTCTAAATTTCATGTGCCTGTCAATTTAGCATTTCTTTCTGACTTGGTTAAAAGGAGTCCCTAATACCCTCTTTGTTGTATTTGCAACTGGTTTCACTGTTTTCGAAGTAGCTGTACTACATGAAGTGGGCATCGTGCAGAGTATGTTATTTTATAAGATCAGGACAGTATCATTCTTCATTTAAGCTTCCCTTCCATAATGACCTTCACTCTCCATGATAACTTTCCCCTCCATAATGACCTTCCCCTAAATACCTGAGTTTTTTGTGAAATTTCTTGCCAAAAAAAACAAAAAACCTGCAACATGTCTGAATTATCTGATCCTTACCCACTAAGCCAGTAGCATAGCCCCTTGCCAACATTGTCTTAACCAAAAATACTCCCTTCAAATTTCCAAAATGCCCCCTAAGACTCGTCAAACCCCATCACACACAGATCCTACTATCACTGTGGGTGGCAGAGTTCCCACATCAACTTGTAATGGGGGAATATAGTTTGATTTCTGCAAGAAATCTTGTTCAAAAAATGTTTTCTTGGCTTTCCTTTAAGGACTATTTTTAGTACATGGCTTTTCATGAGGATACAGCATTTTGCTAACCAAGCCTCAGTTTTTTGAATATCCAGAACACCACCATTATTACTTGATTGAAATTCAGGTGTTCTGTTTGTTCCCATAGGCTGGATACCCGGTTTTGTTTTGATTGGTACTCTGGTTCTCTGTGCATGCCCATTCTTGCTAAGCAGATCATAATCTCCAGCTAGCTTCAGCAGCTCCCCTGTTCCCACGATCATAGCTCAGGCATTCAGTCATGCATACACGCTAGCTCCCAGATGTTTTTAGAACCCTTCCACATTGACTACATTGGGTTCACATTCAGTAATTCCCTCACCTACTCAATAAGGTGATAATTATAGAGGCCAAAATGACAAACCCTTTTGTGTAAGTCTTAAACTTTACAACAAAAGTAACATTTGCTTTGTAAAATTGACACTAACTAGTACAATCATTATAATATAGCTACCATTGATTCATTGTATCTAACACCCTTGAGTGTCCTGAGTCTGAATCCCTTGGAGGACATGAAGAACTCTGTGTAGATCCTTTCCCCCAGAAAAATACACATTTGCATATTTTGTGTGCAATTGTTTTAAAGATTTTATTTATTTGAGACAGAGAGAGCATGAAAGGGGAGAAGGTCAGAGGGAGAAGCAGACTCCCCCTGGAGCTGGGAGCCCAATGCAGGATTCAATCCCGGAACTCCGGAATCATGACCTGAGCTGAAGGCAGTTGCTTAACCAACTAAGCTGCCCAGGCACCCTTGAAGACAATTTTAAGGGAAGGGGGATCCCACTGAATATTTCTTAAAGTTAAAAAAATTTTTTAAATGTCTTTTTTAAACCCATGCCTCCTTCTGCTGAACATAAAAATCTTGTGAACAACCCTCCCACACATAATATTCGCCAGTTTCACAATCACTGATAACATAGTTGATATCCCTTCTCCACCAGCCAAGAATATTTTACCTGGCTATGTTTTAAGTCTACATTGGAAAACCAGTTAAAAGTTTTATTTCCTTTTTTCCCCCAAGATTTTGTTTATTTATTTATTTGACAGAGAGAGACAAGTGAGAGAGGGAACATAAGCAGGGGGAGTGGAAGAGGGAGAAGCAGATTTCCAACCAAGCAGGGAGCCCAATGCAGGACTCGATCCCAAGACCCTGGGATCATGACCGAAGGCCATTGCTTAATTAACTGAGCCACCTAGGCATCCCACATATTTATACTTCTACCAGTATTGAGAAAAGTGCCTATATCCTTGTATCTTTATGTACACTGGATATTATCACTTTTTTAAAATATTTACTTATAAAGCTTTTATTGGCCTTTTTGTATTCTGTGTATTTCCAGTTTATATTATTTGAATAATTCTGTTGGGTCATTTGTGTTTCTTCTTGATTTGGAGGATTTCTTTGTCTATTCAGGATATTAACCCTCACTTTGCTACATACTACGGATATTTTTTTTCTAAACTATTACTTGTCTAACTTGTAACTAGGACCCTTTGATATACAATTTTGTTTTTAGCATACACAAATCTGTCCTTTTCTATATGACATCTGGGTTTCATGCCTAGTTTGGGAAGGCTTTCTCTAGCCTGTGAATTCTAAAAATAAAAATATTTTTCTTTTTTTAAATATATTTTAAAAATTTTATTTATTTATTTGAGAGAGAGAGTGCGCTTGAGAGGGGGAAAAGTCAAAGGGAGAAGCAGTCTCCCTGCGGAGCTGGGGGCCTGAAGTGGTACTCAGTCCCGGGACTCTGGGATCATGTCTTGAGTCGAAGGCAGTCGCTTAACCAACTGAACCACCCACGTGCCCAAAAGTATTTTTCAGACTTTTCTTCTAATACATCTGTAGTGTTGCTTTTCATGTTAAATCTTTTATATATTGGAATTTATGTTTGTATTTGGTGTGTGGCACTGTATTAGTTTTTAGGACTGCCGTAACACATTACCAAGACAAGAGAAATTAATTTTCAGTTCTGGAGGCTAGAAAAGTCTAAAATCAAGGTGTTGCTAGGATTGATTCCTTTTGGGGGGCTCTGAGAGAGAAACTGTCCTCGAGAGAGATGCCAGTTCTTGGCATCCCTTGGCTCATAGATTCATCATTCCAATCTCTTACTACATCTTCACATCACCTTCTTTTCTGTGTCTGTGTCCTTTTCTGTTTCTTATGAGGATACTGTCATTGAAAGCCTACCCTAGTCCAGTCTAGTCTCACCTCAATCCTTACCATAATTAAATCTGCAAAGACCCCATTTCCAAATAAGGTCACGAGGTTCTGGGAAGACATCATTTCTGCAGGGACAGTATTCAACTAATTCTGGTTTTTCCAAAGGAAGGCTAATGGTTTCTGTGGTGTTCTTAGTCCTTCCTTTCCTTACAAGTATGATGCATTTGCCGCATATTAAATTTGATGGGTCTGGTTCAGGACTGTGTTTTATTCCATTGATCTATTTGTTTCTTCTATGCTGTTTTAATTATGATAATGTGAGGGTGTATATATTGCAAATTCCTCCCTTTCCCCCAGTGTTCTTTATTCAAATATTTCTTGGCCTTCTTATACATTTTCTCTAATTCCTATGAGCTTTAGAAAGAGCTTTCTGAGCCTATGAAAATCATGTTAGGAATTGCATTGAAATTGTATTAATTTAACAATCAATTTGAGGAAAATTGACATGGTTACAGTATTGAATCTTCCCTTTAGGACTATGCTCTCCATTTGTTTAGGCTTTTATAGCTTTCAGTAAAGGTTTGAAGCTTTCTCCATATAGGTCTTGCATACTTCTTATTAGGCCTAAAACTAACAGATTTTATTCTTTTTAAATTTTTAAAAAAGATTGTTTATTTACTTATTTGACAGAGGGAGAGAGAGTACAAGCAGGGGGAGCAGCAGAGGGAGAGGGAGAAGCAGGCTTCTTGCGGGGCTCAGTCCCAGGACCCAAGCCGAAGGCAGATGCTTAACTGACTGAGCCACCCAGGTGCCCCTCTAACAGATTTTGTAAATTAAAAAAATGTATTATACCTGAAACTAATGTAATACTGTATGTCAATTGTATTGGAATTAAAAATTTAAAAATACTGTAAATGGTCCTCCTTTTCTGTTACATTTTCTAATTGATATTTGCTGGCTTATAGAAAAGCCGTTCAATTTTGTGGATTGATCTTGTATCCAGCCACTTTATCTTACTTCTTTTATTCTATATTTCAGTTGATTTTCTTAGTTTTTCTTGATAAATTACTATATTCTCTTTCTTTTCAATGTTAAAATCATTTTTGAAGGTTTATGTATGCACTGCTCTGTTGGCCAGAACCCCAACAGTAGAGTGTTCAACAGCAGCAGATTGGAATGAATGTGGTTCTTAAAGCTGAAATAGAAGAAAAATATAAAAAGGAGCCAGTTGAGCCACAGATGCTTCGTAAAGAAACAGTGGACTTAGAACACACAAAAGAAGGAAAGTGGCAGAATCTTGACTAGCAAGTGCTTCCTGTCCTTCACATTGTGGTAGGATTTAAAACTTTCTGAATCCTGGGCGCCTGGGTGGCTTAGTTGGTTAGGCGGTTAAGCGTCTGCCTTTGGCTCAGGTCATGATCCTGGGGTCCTGGGATCGCGTTGGGCTTCCTACTCAGCGGGAAGCCTGCTTCTCCCTTTCCCACTCCCCCTGCTTGTGTTTCCTCTCTCACTGTGTCTCTCTCTCTGTCAAATAAATAAATAAAATCTTTAAAAATAATAATAAAAATAAATAAAACTTTCCGAATCCTTCTAAGACCTCTGCTGGGCAGCGCCATCATGTTACCTGACAACATGGGAACTTGCTTTACCTCCAGGGTAAATGTATTTCAATCTGGCCCCTAACTCAACAGTTTATTCAGCCTTTCGACTCAGGATTAATAGTTTGTGATTTTGTGAGGTCGGTCACAGACGGTGTTGGGGGTGGGTGGACGCTCATCTGCTACGTAAGCCTGGGCTAGCATGCTTGAGGCCAAGGTTCTGGTTGCTATGTATATAATAAAGATCCCGATCCAAGTAAGAAACTTAAGTCCTTGTAACTAATTAGATTCCTCTGCATTGCTTTTAGATTTTCAGCCATAATCTTGTTGAGAAGTAATTAAGTCTGGGGTGGAAATTGCCTGTGCATGGTAAAAGACACTACAGACTTAGCTTCACAAAGAATGGTTTCCTTCGTTGCTTAAACAGGCACCAAGGGCCTACGTAATTACAGTTTCCTAAATAGGTTAATAGAGCTCAGCTTATAAAGAGCAAAAACTAGATACTTACATAGCAGCTTGAGTTTCTATAGATATTATCACGCCCACTTTAAAGACAGAAACGGAATGCTAATAAGGATGGAGCTCTTAACTATTTTTTTTAACATTTTATTTATTTGTTTGACAGACAGAGATCACAAGTAGGCAAAGAGGCAGGCAGAGAGAGAGGAGGAAGCAGGCTCCCTGCTGAGCAGAGAGCCCGATGCGGGGCTCGATCCTAGGACCCTGGGCCAAAGGCAGAGGCCTTAACCCACTGAGCCACCCAGGCGCCCCTTAACTATTTTTAAGTTTAAAGTTACCAGAGCAGATGAAGACCTTGTCTATGTTTTTGTGCCAAGGTATACATCTGTGGTCAAACCCGCTCTCCTCCAGTTAATAATTCCTTTCAGGGGCGCCTGGGTGGCTCAGTGGGTGAGGCCTCTGCCTTCGGCTCAGGTCATGGTCTCAGGGTCCTGGGATGGAGCCCCCACATCTGGCTCTCTGCTCAGCAGGGCGCCTGTTTCCCCCCCACACCCTTCTGCCTTTCTGCCTACTTGTGATCTCTGTCAAATAAATAAAATCTTAAATATATATATATAATAAATGCATTTAAAGAGGACTGGGAAGAATTTTACCTGGACGCCTGGGTGGCTCAGTCATTAAGTGTCTGCCTTTGGCTCAGGTCGTGATCCTGGGGTCCTGGAATAGAGCCCTGCATCGGGCTCTCTGCTCAGCAGGGAACCCGCTTCCCGCTTCTGCCTCTCCCATTCCCCCTGCTGTGTTCCTTCTCTTGTTGTGTCTCCCTCTCTCAAATAAATAAGTAAAATATTTTTGAAAAAAGAATTTTACCAAAATATTAATACCTGAGAGTAATATCTCTCGGTGATGACATTATTTGTGATTATTTTCCATAGTGGGCATGTTTTCTTTCTAACATATATTTTTTTCTAACATATTTTTTTTTAAAGATTTTATTTATTTGACAGAGAGAGATCACAAGTAGGCAGAGAGGCAGGCAGAGAGAGAGAGAGTGAGCAGGCTCTCCGCTCAGGGAGCCCGATGCGGGACTCGATCCCAGGACCCCGAGATCATGACCCGAGCCGAAGGCAGCGGCTCAACCCACTGAGCCACCCAGGCGCCCCCCTAACATATTTTTTAAAAGAATTTATTTAGAGAGTGCACATGAGCAGGGGGAGGGGCAGAGGGAGAGAGAGAATCTCAAGCAGACTCCTCGCTGAGTGCAGAGCCTAATGCTGGGGCTTGATCTCATGACCCTGAGATCATGACCTGAGCCAGAATCAAGAATCACTTGTTTAATGGACTGAGCCACCCAGGCACCCCTGACACATTTTTTCATTAAAAAAAAATAACAATACCATCAGAGTTTAGTTGAGTAAATAACACAATCCTTTTATGGAATTATTTACGAGACATGAAGTCACTAAATATTATTGATCTGATGATTTAGGAAGGCACTGAATTTGTTCACAGCAATTTGCTAGTTCTAACTCATTTCAAAGGTAATTTCCTTAGTGGTCAATGCCCTTGAATATTTTCTTAAACTTGAGTTTGGAACTCATACTACCTTTAGTTAGGTGTGACTCTCTGCAGACAAGCAAATTTTTGCACTTACAGCAAAAGAAATAGGTGAGAGTGCCCTAAAAATGCAAAGCAATACACAAAGGCAGGTACTATATAATCAGTTCTTTGTGTAAATTATGGTCTTTATTGACAGGGATCATTATCGCTGTGTACCAGAGCGAGGACTTCCGTGGTACGCAGCTGTGGTCACTGTTTGTAGAAACCATGTGCCGTGGGTGTGACTGTGTCTCTTAGAGTTTGCCGAGGAAGCGGCAGCCTGGAAGCTGGCTAAGGCCAGGCCTAGATCGTCTTCAATCCAATCAATGTTTACTGGGAAGTTTCAACAGCCGGTAACTGCTGCAGGGAACCAAGATAACGAAGGGTCCCTTGCCCCTGTTTACACGTATTTCTGAAAACCTCTCATCTAACTCTTGCAGCCAGTATCCTAGAGAGAGTTTAAGTAGTTTTCCCCATGTCACCCAGCTTACGTGAAGCAGGGCCATTGCTGGAACTCAGGCCCCCTAGCGCTCCCTGCTGCGCTGTGCGTCCTGGCTGCCTTCTGAACCGACAGGCCCTGCCTTGGCCATTAGAGGCCCGCAGTCCAGAGGGGAAACACGTAGACAAATATCAGCGCCAGGCCGTATTGACCAGGTATTCTTGGGGAGTGCAAACACAGTACAGGAGAAAGAGGAGAAAGGCAATTGATTAACTTCCTCCTGCCACATTCTGGCCTAAAAAGAAGCCGTCTCCTTCCTTGTGCCATAGAACTTCAAATGCAGTATGGCTTTGGATGGTTCCAGCCTAAAGGTCCCAGCTATTCCATAAAAGGCTGTCACTTCCTTCCTCTTTGTACACCTCCTTTTACCTTTCTCTGTGTCTCACAACACCTCCCTCTTGTCCCCTTGTTGTGAATTTCTGGGTCCGTATCGCTGCTTGTTTTCCTGAGTCAAAGGAGCTGGATCGTGCCCTTTTTATTCCCGGTAACTGTTCCCATTCACTGCTTGTTTTCCTGAGTCAAAGGAGCTGGATCGTGCCCTTTTTATTCCCGGTAACTGTTCCCATCTCAGTCTTCTGATGGATCTTCTTCCTGTGCTGTATCTCCGTGTCTCCCATGATTTCCTCCCTTGTTCTTTTTTTTTTTCTAAAGATTTTATTTTTTTGACAGACAGAGATCACAAATAGGCAGAGAGGCAGGCAGAGAGAGAGGAGGAAGCAGGCTCCCTGTTGAGCAGAGAGCCCGATGCGGGGCTCAATCCCAGGACCCTGGGATCATGACCTGAGCAGAAGGCAGAGGCTGTAACCCACTGAGGACACCCAGGCGCCCCTCTCCCTTGTTCTTGTTCTGTCTCTGCTTCCAAAGCCTGTAAGACAGAAATGAGGTGCAGTTCTAAACAAAATAACTCATTTCAGAATAGAGTTTCCTTTTCTCTGTTATGATTTTTTTTTTTAAGTAAATGGGTGGCTAGAGACCTCCAAGGTCTCTCAGTCCTGGAACTTGAAATGAGGAGGTCTCATGTGTGAATCTCAATTGTTTTTCCTTGACACATTTTTCTCATTTTTCTGGATAGGAAGAAAATGTCCTTGATCAAGGGTAGCAGCCCCCACACTGCACATCTTCTTGGCATTCACCTGAGTATTCTCAGAGTCTCTTAAAAGTAAATATGGTCTTTTCAGTTTAAGGCTAGAGAAACCAGGGAGCACAACAGAGAGAGTTCTGCTATCCTATCCCCTAATGGTATCCAGCTCAGGGTTTAAAGGAATGGGAGAGATAGGGTAGAAACCAGAGAAATCCCACCATGGCCCTCCCACACTTGGAGCTTGATCAATTCCCATTCAAGGGAATTTTGTAAATGAATTCTCACTTTGCAAGCAAGTCTTCTCTTAACATCTGGTAACCCAAACCTCACTCTCAAAATCCACCTAAGAGACATAACTAAAAACTCCTTAAATCCCAAGTCTACGAGGTGAAATCACCCTGAACATCCATCAGGAGCCCTGGGTTCTAACTTGAGCCTTGCCACATCATAGAGTGGCCTGTCAGTTTACCATTCTGCACCTTGGTTTCTTCATCTATGAAAGGAAGTAATATGTTCACCTTCCTCACCAGGTCATTTTGAGAACCAAGTGAGATTAATATATGTGAAAGTGATTTGAAAAATTGTAAAGGCATATATAAATACGAAATGATATTAATAATATTAAATGATATTAATATTAAATATTAATAAATTAAAATATTAAATATTAAAATAAATATTAAATGATATTAATAATAGCAGCATCAGGGGCGCCTGGGTGGCTCAGTGGGTTAAAGTGGATTAAAGCCTCTGCCTTCGGCTCAGGTCATGATCTCAGGGTCCTGGGATTGAGCCCCGCATTGGGCTCTCTGCTCAGCGGGGCTCTGTCTACTTGTGATCTGTCAAATAAATAAATAAAGTCCTTAAAAAAAATAATAGCAGCATCAGAGCCCATAAACTACAATCCACACATTTACATTTATGAGGAAACAATTAGTAACAGTGGTTATTAATTAGAAACTATGTTGTGAAAAACAACTACTCTTCCCTTGCTTATCAAGTTTGAAGGCAGTGTAGTCATAAGCACACTGACCTTGAAGGCAGAAAGTAATGAGTTCAAATCCCAACTCTGCCACCAGCCAGGTGAACTTGGGCCAGTTTTTTTTCATTGCTCTGGGTCTTATTTTGCACACACACACACACACACACACACAAGATAGATTCTTTGTGACCAATCCAATGAGATAATGCTTATAAAATGTTTGATACAGTGCCTGGCACATAGTAAATATTCAGTAAATATTAGCTTTAAAAAGTATCAGATGTTTCTTGAGCACTGGGAATGTGCCAGGCCTAACTCGGAAAACAAAATGAAAAGACATCGTCCTGTTTCAAAGAGCTAACAGTTATCTAGAGGGACATTTATAAATGTGCCTAAAAGAAACAGATAGATAGAAACCTTCCTGGAGAGGGAAACACAACTCAAAACTTTTGAAGGGTGAGTAGAAGTTTCTGTTAAAAAGGCTTTGTCATTTGCCTAAGGGATTGAAAAGCCAAGGCTCGTATTTATGCTTGTTGGCTTTCTGGTGATTCAATCTTAACGTTCTGGTGACTCTGTGAGCCCGGTGTTGGAAACTGACCTGACTTGCTATTTTCTGTATGTGAAACCTATGTTGTTTTGTTTTCATTTCATAGACTGCTTAAGAGCTGTACAGACAACTTCTTGCATAGGGACTAGATGGGTTCCCACCACTTAAAAGTGTTAGCATCCTTGGTCCATCCGCTGATCCCTTTAAGGAGAGAAGGCAGGGGAGACTGGTAACCACTTGTCCCTCTGGAAAAGCTGGAGGTGGTTGGGATAAATAGGTAGGGAATAGAAAGCAGAATGCATAAGCATTTGTTCTGGAGACCGTGAAAAGTATACACTTAGCTGTCCTTTGTCCACATGCAAATGTGAAACTACAGAAAGCTTTGTATTTGCCAGATATCTTGCTACCAAACTGACGTGTCTTTTTCAGTTCACCAAGTATGTTAGCAGTGAATTTGGGAGTTAGAGATGTTTCAGATTTTCCTTTGGGTATTCTTTTTCCTTAATGTTGATTAAATCCCTCAACAATATGTAAGATGTTAAAAACTGTGTTTATGGGACGCCTGGGTGGCTCAGTTGGTTAAGCAGCTGCCTTCGGCTCAGGTCATGATCCCAGCGTCCTGGGATCGAGTCCCACATCGGGCTCCTGGCTCAGCAGGGAGCCTGCTCCTCCCTCTGCCTCTGTCTGCCTCTCTGCCTGTGCTCACTCTCTCTCTCTCTCTAATAAATAAATAAAATCTTAAAAAAAAAAACAAAAAAAAAAAACAAAAAAAAACTGTGTTTATGTCTGCTTCTACATCAGTAACTGCCGTGTTAGAGAAATGTAATTGGCATCTAATTGCAATCATCTGTTATAAAAGTCACAGAATGGTAAGAATTTAGAACTGGAAGAACCTTAAAGAGCTTTTAGTTTAGCCTCTTCCTTTCACAAATCAGTCAACAGTGGCTCAGAGAGGTTGAACCCCACTGTTTCAGACAGTTCTCTTATGGGGCTTTCCTCAGGATTTTGCATGGTGATGATGGGAAGAGACCCACAGAGCCTTCCAATCGCAGTAGGCATAAGTTAATTAATTGTCCCGTCGTCCCCCCACCCCACCCCACGTTAGCTAAGGATTATAGAGACCAAAGCAAAGTAAAACGTTGAGAAGTCCCAAGAGGGAGAGAAGCCAGGAATGTTGAAGCTACTGTATTGGCCCACGTGACTGGTGTTGAGTGAAGATGACTCGTTTCCAACCCATTCAGATTTGGGGCATCTGGATGGAGCACTTTCAAAAGAGAAAACGTTGTCTGCAGTCCCGGAGACTGCTTAGTATCTTGACCCGAAGGCGAGAGGCGGTACCGCGGTGCCGCAGAAAGTCTGCAGACCTGGTATTCCACCTCGCTAGGCGGATGGAGAGAGCTACTGCTGGGTTCCGTAGCAGGATTTAGAGCTTTGAGGAGCGACCCCCGCCCCCTCTAGAGGAACTGCAGCAGTTGGCCGGACGCGGAAAAGCCATCTGTGGCCTACAGAGGGATCATTTCCTTAAGACTCCCGTTTGGACGCTGGAGTGCTTAATAGATATGCCAGGCGGGCATGGCCGCTAGCCCGCCCGTCCGTCCTCTCTTCCTTCAGCCAAAGAGAGATGCCCGGGCCCGACGCGGAGGGCTCGCCCACCCTCGGGGGAATGGTGGGGGGCTCGGCAGAAGGCATCTTTCTCCCGGGCTTTCTCGGGGCCTCCCCCACCCCGCCGCCTTCGCCTGGGGGTGGGGAACCAAGGAGGGCAGTGGGGGCAGGTGCGGGGCGTTCCGTGGGTCCGGCTGGTCCCGCCGGGAGGGGGACGCGTCCGTGGTGACGGAACAGAAGCCCCGGGAGCCTCGGCCCCCTCGCGGCCGCTCGGAAGGCTCGTGCGGGGCGCGGCGTCGGCGCCCTCGGAACCTCCCGGGCCGCAGCTCGCCGCCGCCGCCCGCTCTCCGGCCCGCCGGCCGGGGGAACCCGGGGAAGCCTCTGGGGCCCAGGGGCGGCGGCGGCGAGACCCCGCCCCGCCCGGCCGGCCCGCGCCTATCGCGGCTGCCGGCCTGGTCACGCGGAGAGTGGCGCTGCGGGCTCTCGGCCAGCGCCCGGCCGCTGCCGGAGTCGCGGCGGGGCCGAGGCCCGGGCGGGGGCGGAGGGCGGAGGGTAGAAATAGGGCCGGGCGGGCCGCGCCAGTCGGGGAGTCGCGCGGAGCCGACCTGAGCCACGCCGAGGGCGCCGAGCGCGGCGACCGACCCCCCGAGCACCCATGCTGCTGACGCTGGTCTCGGGCTCGCTCTTCTTCCCGGGGCTCTTCGCACTCTGCACCTGGGGGCTGCGGCGTGCGCGGCCCGCCTGGAGCGACTCCGACTGCGTGATGATCAGCACCAGGTAGGGGCGAGGCCGGGCGCCGTCCGCCCCACCCGGCCGCGCGCGGGCTGCCCGCCGCCTGGACCCGCCGGCGCCCGCCCCTGCGCCGCGCGGAGGGCGGAGAAGGGGGGCGACAGGAAGCGAGGGGGCTGCCTCCCTGGTGCCTTGCCCCTCCGGGGCGCTGGCCGGAGCTCTCGCAAGACCCCGGCGTCCTCCCCCGGAGGGAGAGGGAGGAGGATGGAGGGCGCCCACGCGGGTCAGAACCGGGCGGGAAGCGGCTGGTCCACGTCTGCCAGCTGCTTTGGGGTCGGGAGCGCGGCGGCGGCCGGAGGCTCTCCCTCACCGCCCTGGCAGCCTAGGGGAGAGGCAGGTTGAAGGCTCTGGGCTTTATGCTGTCCGCTGGACTGGATTCCCCACCCCCCTTTTCTTTTCTGCCGCACGTTAGGCTGGTTTCTTCAGTGCAGGCTGTGTTGGCCACCGGGTCAGGGATCGTCATCATCCGCTCCTGTAGCGACGTGATCACGGACAGGTAACGTCCAACGCCAGGTGAAAGCACCAATGACGGCGCTGAACTTTTTCAAAGTTTCCACGTTTGAGTGGCTCCCAGGCGCTAGTTCTTTATCAGCACAGGCGGTTAGGTAGCTGATTGATGATGGGAGAATCTGGGCCCCATAATTAGCCCCTCCTCCTCTCTTTACCTCTTTCAGCCTCGCCCACTTCAGAGAAAGTAAACTGGAGACGTGCTAGAGAATGACAGGGTCTGAGTCTGATTTAAGATGGTCCACTGATTCAAGTTCTTTATGAGCCACCTAAGTGTGAGAATTATTTGGAAGTGGGGGTCTGGCCTTTGGGTCTTTTAAATGATTTCACTAGAGCCCTGCTCTGGAGCATTCTTTGGCCAAGGGTGGTTAACAGAGACCCTCTGTGGAAAGGGACAAATCAACCAACCCTTTCTTTACAAGGGCTGCTCCCGTATTTCCTCTGGATTTGCTAAAGGCAATGAAAAGGTTTCTAGGGCTTTCAGGAAACTGACCTGTACCTGAATTACAGCTCAGTCCCCAGGCAGGTCAGGAAATGTGCATCCAGTGAAACAAATCATCAAGACGGATCTACTTTGTATAGTGTATAGACCTGGGCAGTTGTGCCCCCGCCCCAGCTTTTTCTAAAAAAGCCATTGTTTTCACCTGTCTTCCTAGAACCACTCTTACTTTCTCCTCCTTAAAGAGTGGTAGTCAAATGTGCAGGGAAAGTCTCACAGCCTTTCCTAGTCCCTTTCTTGTCGATTCTGCAAAGTGTCCTGGCTTTTACCAGTTGAGCCTGGAAAGGGATGGGAGCAGGAGTTGGGGTATCCATTTCCCTGTGGTCGGCAAATTTCGTGTCTGAATCTTACTTGGGATTAGTCCTGCTGTTGTGACTTTTGTGCTTTCCTTCCTGTGCCTCTTTTAAACAAAACCAGCCACTGGCAATGAATGATGGATGCCGAGAGAAGATAGGTCAAGTGATCTTGACTGCATATACCAAAGTCAAACAGCATTTGCTTGGCTGGGTTCAATTTTTTATTTTCATTGAGCATTTTCTTTTTAAAGATTATTTATTTATTTATTTGACAGACAGAGATCACAAGTAGGCAGAGAGGCAGGCAGAGAGAGAGGAAGGGAAGCAGGCTCCCTGCTGAGCAGAGAGCCTGATGCGGGGCTCGATCCTGGGATCCTGGGATCATAACCTGAGCCAAAGGCAGAGGCTTTAACCCACTGAGCCACCCAGGCGCCCCTTCATTGAGCATTTTCTGATCATGCAACAAATTCTCTCACTGTTCCCAGTCTGTCACATCAAGCTTGAAATCAACCTCTTTTGCAAAGATTAAGGTGACAAATGTGACTTTGCAGTATTTTTTTGAGCTGACATGAGGGCAGGCATTGGGCAACCACTATATATTTCAGAAGATATTTGCACACCTTTAGTTCTGTAGCACCCCTGTTGTGTCTTACCCTCAGAAGTTCTGTGTTTTTAGTGACTGGATCATGGTGGCACACCTGAGTTTGGTTATCAGGTTTCTCCTTTATCTTTATGGATATAAATATCTTTATGGATATGGTTTATCAGGTTCCTCCTTTACCTTTATCTTTATCTCCTCCTTGTATCTTTATGCCTTAGATTCGCTGGTCACAAAATGGAGATAGACACATCTCTGTGCCCTCTGCCTTTGCGTGTATGTATAAGCATGTTTTAAAGGCACCTAGATCATCTTGGGGAAAAAAAAGGCCTTTTGGGGTTCGTATACTGTACACTCAAATATTTTTCTATCATATGCCTTTTCTTCCTCTTTTAAAAAGATTTTACTTACTTGAGAGAGAGTGTACGTGCTTCTGCAGTCAAGCAGGGGGAGGGCAGAGAGAGAAGTAGACTCTTCCCAGAGCAGGGAACCCGACCTGGGACTCCATCCCAGGACCCTGAGATCATGACCTGAGCTGAAGGGAGATGCTTTACCATCTGAGCCACCCAGGCGCCCCTATTATATGCTTTTCCATTTTATGCCTCCACACAGATTTATATGCATATGCATATGCATAATGTGCATAATGTGGTGTGGGACCAGAGATTTCAGGAGATTCTTAAAGGAGTCCAGATCCCCAAAAGGGCTAAAAGTCCTGTGCAGTTTTTTTTTTTAAAGAATTTTATTTCATTTTATTTGACAGAAGAGAGATACAAGTAGGCAGAGAGTCAGGCGGGGGGTGGGGGGGGGGGAGCAAGCTCCCTGATGAGCAGAGAGCCCAATGCGGGGCTCAATCCCAGGACCCTGAGATCTTGACCTGAGCCGAAGGCAGAGGCTTTAACCCACTGAGCCACCCAGGTGCCCCAGTCCTGTGCAGTTTTAGCAGTTTAAGCACTTATATTTGGATAGTGCTTTTTACATTTAAAAGGACATTCACACTTCTAGTTTCTTAATCCACACAAGAACTTTGTCAGGGAAGGAAAAAACAAGAATTATCATCTTGATGCTACAAAGAAAGTTAAGTCCCCAGCTAGTGGCGGTTAAGATTATAATCCAGACCTCTTATTAGTAAGTCTTTGGAGAGTCCTGCGTATCAGCCACAATTTCAAATCCCGTTGAATTGGTACTGTTGTGCAAAACATCAAAATCCCAGGCATCTCTGGAGGGGAGAGGTCAGTTGTATTTCAGATAAGCTTAGTAGTTCTTCATAGTTATTGTGCTTGGAATTGCTTCAAGAAAGCAACTGGATGCCGTAGATGAGCAATAGAATAAATATTGTCAATATCCTTGTTGCCCAAATGGAACCTGGCTGAGGAATTCACATACACATCTAGTATATTTGCCATTACTTACTCATTTGCCTGTTTCATTGCTTCTTAATGATACAGTCATGCCCTGAGAAATGTGGATTCGTTCAGGAATAGAAATTTGAATGGCATCCTCTCTGGAATATATTGCCAGTGTTACAGTTCAGTGGACTGGCTTCTTAGGAAATCACCGGAAACAGAGTTAAAAATACAAACTTGAGCTCTTGAGGCGTGCAGGTAGAGTCTCTGGGAAGTAGAGTCCTTAACCAGCACTGCAGGTAATTCTGGGGTTCAGGGAGTTTGAGAACCGTGAAACTAAACTGTTTCTTCTTGCTGACTCAGGGGTGCTCAATAAAAATGTGCCAATTGAATGAAGCTAATCCTTCTCAGCGAGAGTGTATGATTTCTGTTTTGATTTTCTCCTTTTTCTGTAGAATGATTATTTCTCATTTGGGAACAAAATGGTAGACGTTGGAGACTCTCCTTCTAATCTGCTCTGGGCCCGTAATAAACAGTCAGTTTAGACTCCACAAATATGGAATCAACCCCTTTGTGCAAATAAAGGGGATGCTGTCTTTTATCCCAGCTTCTCTGCTGGTATCTGACTGCTGTAAGGTAGTTCTTGAGCTCCAGGCTCCTTTCCAGATGTATTATTCTTTTTTTTTTTTGTCAGAGAGTGCAGGAGCAAGCACAGGCAGACAGAGTGGCAGGGAGAGGCAGAGGGAGAAGCAGGCTCCCTGCCGAGCAAGGAGCCCGATGTGGGACTCGATCCCAGGACGCTGGTGAGCCGAAGGCAGCTGCTTAACCAACTGAGCCACCCAGGCGTCCCCAGATGTATTATTCTTAATGAGTAGAATTGGGATTAGCCACAGAATTACCCACGCAATTACCCATGGTGAGGGTAGCTTCCCAGAAACTCCCAAAAGTGGGGTTGGAGCAAATATGTGAGGAAACTCCCAACTATTGAGCAACTAAGTAGAGTTAAACCGGAAATATTGGATTGGGCATTTGGGACACCTCCGAACAAGTTTCTTGGTGGGGCTAATGAATCATTTGTAGAGATATCTTTATCAAAGTTAGCTTTTGTCAGAAAATGCATTCGGAAGGGCTAAATCAGGGAAATGCTGACAGCTGGTTACTGAAACACCTGGTGCTGAGTCCCAGCTTTCTGCCTCTGACACTTAGTAATTGGCCCTGTAACTGAGAGAAAAATCTTCACTCGCCTTATTTATCACTGTCAGAGTCTCCTTTGTAAAGCATTTGGAGTGAAAATAGCCGGTTAGGTACAAAGCTGACATCTGTCATCATCTCATGGACTGTTCATATGCTTTCTTTTAGGCACTGGCTTGCCCGAGAGTATGTCTGGTTCTTGATTCCGTACATGGTCTATGACTCTTACGCTATGTACCTCTGTGAGTGGTACCGAACCAGAGACCAGAACCGCGGACACTCCCTCACCACCTTCCGAAACTTCCTGTGTAAAAACCGCCTCATGATTACACACCATGCGGTCATTCTATTTGTCCTTGTGCCAGTTGCCCAGGTATGACCTTCCCAGACAGCCAACAGCCGACTCGGTGCCTCATCTCCTCCTGTTACACTGGCTGTCTTTCACCAGTACTTATGAGCCTGGATTGTCCCTCTTTCCTTTCCCCTTCCTCCTGCACCCACTGTCCCATGCCTGCTGCTTCCCTGGTAAAGCCTCCCTGGCAGATACTGTGGGGAAAAAAATGCAGTCTGCAATGTCGCTGACCCTCCCTACCAGCGCTGTCCTTTATGCACTTCCCCAGCCCTCTGTGATTCCCTGGGCTCTGTCAGAGGCCCTGTCTTTAGTTTATACAGTATAAAAACAGCATACAATACAATACAAAATACGGATTTTTTTTTTTAAAGATTTTATTTATTTGACAGAGATCACAAGTAGGCAGAGAGGCAGGCAGAGAGAGGAGGAAGCAGGCTCCCCGCCAAGCAGAGAGCCCGATGCAGGGCCCGATCCCAGGACCCGGGGACCATGACCTGAACCGAAGGCAGAGGCTTAACTCACTGAGCCACCCAGTTGCCCCCAGATTGTTTTTTTTTTTTTTTAAGATTTTATTTATTTATTTGATAGAGATCACACCAGCAGTCAGAGAGGCAGGCAGAGAGGGGAGGGGAGAAGCAGGCTCCCTGCCGAGCAGAGAGCCCAATATGGGACTCGATCCCAGGACGCTGGGATCATGACCCGAGCCGAAGGCAGCGGCTTAACCACTGAGCCACCCAGGCGTCCCCCAGATTGTTTTTTTAAAAAATGAGAGTAGGGGCGCCTGGGTGGCTCAGTGGGTTGAGGCCTATGCCTTCGGCTCGGGTCATGGTCCCAGGGTCCTGGGATCGAGCCCCGCGTCGAGCTCTCTGCTCAGCAGAAAGCCTGCTTCCCTTCCTCTCTCTCTGCCTGCCTCTTTGCCTGCTTGTGATCTCTGTCAAATGATTAAATAAAATCTTCAAAAAAAATTAAAAAAAACAAACAAAACAAAAAAAATGAGAGTAGCTCAGTCAACTGGTGATGTGGTCTGATGCTGTCAGAGAGTACTTATGTGCTATGTTGATGTTGCAAAAACCCACTCTCAAAGCAGATAGCCTTAGAATTTCTCCTCTGGTCCATTTGCCCACCTCCCCTTCCCCCCACCCCTGAGTAAGAGAGACGGGAATGCAGAAAGGAAATTAGTAATTCCTGAGTGCCTACCAGGTGACAGCTTCTGGACTGCAAAGCTCATCGCTTTCTACTAATAATTTGAAGTATTAGAAATGACAATTAGATATTCTTCGCCCTGTACCAGAGATGAACCAGCTGGGGCTCTGAGAGCTTACTTATTGTGGTAGTAAGTGACAGAGTGGCCCTTCTCCACTATCCTGTTTTTTTTCTGACAAGATGAAAGGAGTGGTGGGAGTACATTACATTCGTGACGAAGTTTCTCCTGGTTGCTCTGGGACCCTGACATCTAGCACAGGGCCTGGCACATATTTTGTTGAACTAAACTGGCCAAGTGCCCTTGGCATGACTAAGTTAGATACCTAAAAGTAGGCTACAGGGTTCCTTCCGGCTGACATTGGAATTCAGAAAAAGCTTGGTGTGTGATGTGATCCCCTGACCTCTGAGTTGCCTCTGGATCCAAAGGGGTTTGACCCTCCAAGCGCTACTGCTGTGGAAGCCGAAGACTATCAACCAGGTCTCCACTCGCTCTTCTAGCATTGCCCTTCCCTTCATGGTTACCCTGTCCAGTAGCCCTCGTTAGAATGTTCCTTCTGGTGGTTCCTTACCCTCTAGTTCTTATTTCCTTTTCCTTCCCTTCCTCTGTAGAGGCTCAGGGGAGACTTGGGGGACTTCTTTGTCGGCTGCATCTTCATGGCAGAACTGAGCACTCCGTTTGTGTCGCTGGGCCGAGTCCTGATTCAGGCACGTATGGATGACGGGGTCGGGGGGGGCTGTGGTGGGGGGGGGAAGCTGGCCCCCGGGGGGCGGGGGGGGGGTGTGAGAATCCCATAGCACTAGGAATGGTGGGACAGGAGACCCTTCAATAGACGCAAAGGTCAGTTGGTCTTCTGAGCCTGTGGGGGTGATGACATTGTACTTTTAATTCACATTTGATACAGTTTTTTAGGTATTTCTTCCTGGCCACAGATTTGTTTTGTTTTGTTGTTGTGGTTGTTGTTAGATCACTGTTCTTGTGTGCCTCTCGGCTGGGTGGCTTAGGCCAAGTTCACATCACTGTTGAAGAAACTTCGAGCCTGTGTGCACACAGAAAGAGAGCAGCACTCAGCCAGCTTTGCCACACGTGTCAGGAGACTGGACGTGTGGCTGTTCTGCCGTGGGCCTCGGGCCGGTCGCTCCCGGAAGGCACGGAGGGCATGGCGTGGCGCTAACAGCCCTCTCCTCCCCTTCCTCCTGCAGCTGAAGCAGCAGCACACCCTTCTGTACAAAGTGAATGGAATCCTCACGCTGACCACCTTCCTTTCCTGTCGGATCCTCCTTTTCCCTTTCATGTACTGGTCCTATGGCCAACAGCAGGGACTAAGCCTACTCCAGGTGCCATCCAGTATCCCCTTCTACTGCAATGTGGCCAATGGCTTCCTCATCGCTCCCCAGATCTACTGGTTCTCTCTGCTGTGCAAGAAGGCAACCCGGCTCTTTGACAGCCCCCCAGCCAAAAAGGATGGCTAAGTGCTCCCGGGAGTCAGGCAGTGAGGGTGTCGCCTGACGCTCGCTGCCGCCTCCGCGCAGTATTCCCACGGACCAGACTGTGCCCTGGCTGGCCTCAGGCTTTTGGGTATTGATGAGCAGCTGGGTTTGAGTTTTTCTAAAGGATATCATCTGACCTCCCTCTTCTAACCTGCCCCTTTGGCCAAAGCACTTTTTTCTAAGTAACAGTGATTGGATCCTGTCAGACCTCCACTGGCAGCAAGGCGGTTTTAACAAAAAGCCCAAGGATCCCTCCTTGGGTCTTACCTCAAGGGTTTTGGGAGGTAGAAGCATGGGGTGTGGAGACAGGTGGACTAGGGTGCTAAGCGTCCAGGCACCTGCCTGGCCCGAATATTGGCGGCTACCCACCTTTCCCACCACTCAGGGCAGCATCTATACTCATTGGGCCAGCAGTAGCAAGTGACGAACTCAGTTCTTGAAATACGTTCTTGTGATGTTGGCCTGGGAAAATCACTGTGGGTAGGTAGTTTTTTACTGTTTACTAGATAACTTACCCGTCATCCACGTGCCAACATTGAATTCCCGTGTCCACTGACTTCCATTCAGAAGTCTCCCTGGCAGGGGAGCGAGAAGCAGGGAAGGGAACACTTGAGTGGGTCGGGAGGCTGATGGGTCCACACCACTGCAGGCTGACGTGGGAGGACCAGTGTTAAACTTGTGAGCTTGTTGTCATGTCACAAATCCTATTCCTTCCTTATCTTATCCCCTGAAACTCAGCTTTCATCACGTCCACACGCACAGGATGCTGTTGTTAAAACCGCAGGGGTAAAGGGACCTGGTGCCTAGCAAGCTCTTTCCCCACTTTCATTGTCCTTTTCATAGGATGTGGAAACGGGCTTCTGTATCCTAAACCATGAGAGGTCTCCTCCAGGCTGCCTCCTGCTAAGCCGGAGCTTCCGTTACAAAGCCTGTTCCCGCAGAAGCGTACTGCCACCTTGCCACAGAAGGCTGGGGAACAAGAGTGCAAGAGCGCCCTGGCCAATACATGTCCTGTGGACTGGTCCACCTACCATTTGCAGATAGGATCATCTGGTGCCAACACTAATTGTTCCTTATCCACTAGGATGGGTTTTTAGAAACTGCTACCATGAAGTTTTTTGCCTTTTTTTTTTTCCAAATGGTAGTAAAAAATCTAGAAGTTTTAAAGTGCCTTTTAATTCACTGTTGTCCACGAACTTGCAAAGTACTGAGTATGTAACAGTGTCTCAAATTCTATTTCTGTCTTTAATGGGTGCCATTTAAAATACGTCAAATGCTGTAATTTTTTTTTTTTTACCGTTTTTGTTTAGTCAGTCTGTCTTTATAAATCACCCCTGTGGTGATTAAAGTGCACTAATATTTCCCAGCTTCTCCTCATTTGTGAAATACATCAATGTGGACTTCTCTTCAGACCCATCCTGTGACCTGACTGGACTCCCTGCTGTGAGCTCTGGTTTCTGGTCTGTGTTCACATCCACCATGCAACTGGCAGAAGTGGGGGTGTGGCAGGGTGTGGTCACGCCTTCAGCATTCAGGAGGGCCTAGCTCATACCTTCCTCTAACATGTTCCTGGGGTTCTAAGAGTACCTCATCGGGTCCTAGAGTTCAAGCCCAGTGGTCAGGCAGCTCTTGGCATGATCTTCCCTTCCTAAGTGAATCCCAGTTAGGAGCTGGAAGGGAACCAGAATAATGCTTTATTGCGAGTGAGGGTTAAGCATATGTATGAAAGTGATGGGGCATATATCCTTCTTGCCTCTCAAACACTTCTGCAAACAGTTCTCCTAGTTCTTTGATATACATTGGACATGTTAAGGTCCCATATTTAAGCCCCTGTGTACACCACTGCCTGCTGCCACTCAATCTTGAAAACCATGACAGCCTCCCCTAGGCACAAGATAATTATACCCAGCCTTTAAACCCATCTCTGATGTTTACCAGACTGTTTTACAAAACAGCCCCTTCCGCATCCACTGAATGGAGCTCAAACTCTATGGCAGAAGTCCTCCATTCAGAACACACCCATTTTCTTGGGTGTGGGTTATTAGTCTACTCCCTGACACTCTTCTTGGTCCAATGTTCTTTTACAGTGGGGCAGGCCTTTTGGGTTCACAAACCACATGGCCAACTGGTGGCAGAAGAGTTTTTTTCCCTTGCTGCCCTTGCTAAGACACCACGAAGGGACTCTTGAAGAGGCTTTCAGTGCAAAAGAACATATACCTTGTCATTTTTCCACTTGGGTGGTTTCACCTTTGGACTTCTTTGCTGAATTCCAGGGTGGGTAAGTCCAGCTATGAACATGATCCTCCCAGCTGGCCTTGATCTTTAAGACTCTAGCTGAGCCCAACTGCACAGCACATCTGAGCCTAGACTATTGACGAGATAACTCAAGAGACACAATGAAACTCAAACGAGAATTTTATAATTTGTATGTTACAAACACCTAAGAAACTATTTTCTTTACAGCTATTGCCGTATACATTTTTAGCTTGCATAAAACTTCATGTAACTGAAAGGCTTGCATTTCTCAGCTCGAGCCCCTAGAGACCCCACCAAGCCAGGGCCCAGCTGTTCTCTGGTGTACGAAGGTCAGAAGTTGCTGATCTTCTGCAGCAGGGTCTGGCGCCGCTCCTCAGGGCTAATGTTCTCAGCGATGGACTTCAAGAAGCGCTGCTCGTTTACCTTCTGGAGCAAGGAGCTACCAGAAGGGTTGGCCTTGCTCAGGGTTTCGTAGCAGGTGAGGATCTCCAAGGCCAGAACATAGAGTGGTTCGCACACCTCTTGGTGGAGCATGGCCATGATGTGCAGAACGTGACAGAACACCTGGGTATAAAAGAACAGAGTCTCCTGGGTCAGGTCCTGTTCTTGAGCCCAAGGGCCAACTGACTGAATCAGCCGAACAGAGTCCAGGAGGTGGGTCAGACTGTTACAGAGAAGCTTGACTACATGGCTCCAGCCTTCCATGGGAAGCCAGTTACGACAACTCTGGCTGCAGAGAAACTGGAAGGCTCTCAGGAAGAGCACGGAGAACTGGAGCTCCTGGGCGAAGGGCTTCAGGTTGAGCAGAGGAACGAACTGAATGTACTCCAGGCTGTACGGGACATGCAGGAGTTGCTTCTCCAGCAGTCTCCTGGTGAGCTGGTAGAGGTGCTGCCACTCTTGGGGACTGCACCAAGGCAGGACTTGTACCAGGACCACCAGGAAGCCCTTGCTGAACAGTCTGACCTCCTCGGGGTTGCCCACGTCCACCACCAGGAGGGAGAGCATCTGCTCGGAGATGCTGCTAGAGATGGAGCAGCACTCCATCCAGGCGAGCAGCCCTGTGCCCGGGCCATACCCAGGGTGGGGTTGGGAGGTCCACTCGTCCTCAGAAAGCTTACAGATCTCAAAGAGTGTGGCGGGCACCTCACACTTGAAGTGGCCCTCAAAGAGGTTCTTCATTCTCAGGCGCACAGTCCAGTCGAGCTGCTCCAGCTTACGGTGGAGCCAAGACAGGGACTTGATCCAGGTGTCTGGGGAGAATGTCTCAGTGTTGGCCAATATAATTTCACAGAGGACCTCCAGGATATGGATCACCAGGTCCTTCCCATCCAAAGAGAGGCACCGTTTCTCTCTGGGGAGCTGCCAGTATTTGCTAAAGCCGTCCAGGAGCTGGCACAAGCTGAAGAGGAGGGGGAACGGAGAGCAGGTGTGGAGCCAGTATTCCTCCAAACACGCATTTGCTTCAAGAGTCTGGATAAAGATCTTCAAGCTGA
Source organism: Taxidea taxus jeffersonii (assembly GCA_003697995.1). Taxonomy (NCBI): domain Eukaryota; kingdom Metazoa; phylum Chordata; class Mammalia; order Carnivora; family Mustelidae; genus Taxidea; species Taxidea taxus. Next base: position 239,905 of record ML104651.1, on the reverse strand, counting down.
GGTCCACCTCTTTGACGTCGAGCAGCAAGAAAGGCAGGACGAACTCCTTCAGCACCTCATCTGGCTCAAGAAGAGCGGCGACTGGGATTCCTTGTGGCTTCACAGGATTCATCAGGCAGCCAAGGAGCTCTAAAAATTGCTTTTCTTCCTTGGGTGTGGAGAACTTTGTCCAGACGGTTTCTTTGAGGCAGGCCACCACAAAGCTGGTGGATGTATTTGGACCCTGCTCTTTCAGAAACCGAAGAGCAGGGAAGGCAGTGAGAATCTGGGCCAGGAACTTATGGGTGCCGAGGCTGACCACAGCCATACTGCACATTTTCTTCACAGTGACCTCCGGGTGCAGAATGACCAGGCGGGCCACAGAAGCCACGGCTTTAGCTAAGCCCTGTTCAGAGGTGCTCTGTGTGAGCTGGTTGAAAGTTGTATTCACGTCCTCCTGAAACCCGTCCAAGTAAGCCAACAGCTTCTCAGAGAGACCCTTCCGCCCCCAGGAGAGCAGGGTGCCTGAGAGGACTTTATTTTTATCTGGCAGTGAGAGGTCTGCATAGCATTCCAGAATCAAGCCGATCACTTGTTTGATCTGAGATTCAGGGATGGCTCTGTCTGCCTCGGTCACTTCTATCACTGTTTCCAGCAGCTTTAACACCAGGTCTGGCTCTCGGAAGAGGGCCCGGTTATTAAGCAGGCAGGCTAGCCACTCGTCTGAAAAGGCCCATTTCTTCTCAGAAGCAAAAATGTAGCACATTTCCATATGCCGGTCCATCTTCTGCTCGATAATGGCCATGGCAATGGAGGCAGTGATATCCTTCTCAAAGCCCTTGTTCTTCAGCACCTTGGCTGTTTTCCTCAGGAAGTCTGCAACGTACTCTGCCAGCTCGGAGACCACCTGCCTCTCCTCCTTGGACAAGCTGGTAGAATCCAGGTAGAGCTTCAAATTCTGGCTAAAGGAAGTCAGGCTGTCACACAGCCGGAAGCTGTCATAATTTGTCCCCTGGCTGCTGTTGAGCATGGCCTGCAGCTCCTCCCCCCACTCCCGCAGCAGGCTGCACATGAACTCAAACCCGATGAAGGCTGTCTCGCTTGGAAGCTTGGCCAGGGAGGTCAGGCTGATGTCCCGTTCTGCCTCCTTTACCTTCTCTGCCAGTGCCTGCTGGTGATACGGGTTCTGGGTGTCCGAATTCCATACGGAGATGACTGTGGCCAGTTTGTCCAGATACACGGTTGCAGACACTTCCTGGGGGTCGTCCTCCATCAGTGCAAACACAGTCAGCATGTCTGCCAAGTTGGCTAACGCACAGCACTTCATCCCTGGGCAGAGGATTTGACTCTGGATTTGTTTCAGCCCGGTGAGCAGCATGGCCAACAGGGGCATGGTGGGACACACATCTGGGTCTGACTTAAACCTCTTTGGAGGGTGGGAGAACTCATCTGAGGATGACAAATACTTATGGGCCATTGTTCTAAACTGGGAGAGCAGGGGGTCCTGCTGATTGCCTTTATGCTTCATCATTTCCCACCAGACACTGAGGAAAAAGGCCACATCCTTTGAAGACGTGTCAATGGACATATGCTCCAAAAAGCGCTCGAGTTCTGCACGGCAGATAGTGGAGGGCAGGGCCATAAGGAGCTGGATAAAGAGTCCAGAAGCTTCCAGAGACTTGAGCAGCTCAAAAAGGACCGTGTGATTGATGGTAGGGATCATGTTGCCTACTGAGAAGAACACATCTTCCTGCCACCGAGTGTCCGTGTCTGAAGAGGTGACGGGGTAGGGCTGAAGAACCTTGGCCCAGATGATGATCAGAGCTTTCTTCTTCCACGCAAAGGGCTGGGAGCAAGCAGTGGCAGAGGAGATCTCCCTTAGGGCCTCCACAATGGGCTGCCCAACGCGTTCCCAGTCAGACTTTGTCATTTCTGTCAGTGCTTTGGGGTGGAACAGCTGCTCGGCGAGCAAAAAGCCCCCATGCAGAATAGTCATTTCCTCACAGATATTCACGGGTCCTGCATAGACAGAAGCCACACAAGACAGAGGGTGGTGACAAATCTTTAAAATAATCAGTAGAGGTTAGACAGAGAGACCTCAGCTGGTGGTGACAAATCTTTAAAATAATCAGTAGAGGTTAGACAGAGAGACCTCAGCTGGTAGGTTGGCTCTCATTATCGGGGTTAGAGACAATAAGGGTTCTAAGCGGGGGAGGAGGGTGGATTCTAAGAGCCGCTGCAGAGCTGGAATCAAAAGGACTCAGCTAAGGAATAAAGGACTCCCAAACTCCCTAGCCTGGATTGGTAAGACCTCGGGCATCACTGGGGGGAAGAGAATCAGAACAGCTTTGGAGGGACCAGTGTTCAGTTTTGGTTCTTTGGAGTCTGAGGTAGAACATTAAGGTCGAGCCATCCTCCAGCAATGGAAATGTGGCTCAGGGAGGTCTCTGCCCAGAGGGGTCAACAGAATGAAAAAGTAAACGAGACCCTGCATGAAAAGCATATGTAGGGACGCCTGGGTGGCTCAGTTGGTTAAGTGGCTGCCTTCGGCTCAGGTCATGATCCCAGCGTCCTGGGATCGAGTCCCACATCGGGCTCCTTGCTCTACAGGGAGCCTGCTTCTCCCTCTGCCTCTGCCTGCCTCTCTGTCTGCCTGTGCTTGCTCTCTCTCTCTATAACAAATAAATAAAAATTTTAAAAAAAAATCTTAAAAAAAAAAAAAAAGAAAGAAAAGCATGTGTAAAGGAAAGGGCTAGACCCTCCAGCAAAGGATGGGCCAACAGAGGATGTGCGAAGGGCTGAGAGAGAAAGTGAGCGAGCACGGCAGTACCAAGCTACAGGGGCCACCAAGTACGTACTGTGGAATATGACAGTCGCGCTTCTAAGTAATGATACAGCCTAAAAGGGGCATGGGCCAGGGCTGTGGACACAGAAGCAAGCCAGCAAGCCCTGCCTTCCCTCTTTTCTCCTAAAGCCTGTCTTGCAAACAAATTTCAAGTTTTCTGCCTTTCAGGGAAGCCACTGACCCTACATCTCTGTCAGACAGAACAAGCTACCAAAGGCTCTGGTTCTTTGGTAGAAACCAAGAGGTAGACACACACACAAAAAAACTTCAGTAGATTAGGAAAGAAAAGTCCTTTCTCCAGGGAGCCAGGAATCAACAGGCTTATCAAGGAAGGCATTTGGGGATGTTTAATTAGACATGGCTTTAAATCCTAGCTCAACCATCTAGAAGCAGCTAAAGTTTCTCTGAGCTTCCCTTCTGTGTATGTGGGGAAAATACAGACTTTGTATTAGACTGGGAGGATCAAATGATATATACTAGTCAAGCCCTCAACACTGAGCTGGTTGTTCAGTGTTAGCTCCCAATTCCATCTCCCAGAACTGCTGAGTGTTACACAGGATAGAGCTACTGTAAGCCTCTGGCTACAAAGAGCCCGAGAAGTGCTCAGTAAGTGTTGACACCCCACAAATCTTTCCATTGTTGGGAGGGGAACCTTGTCACTATTCTTTGCCTTCACTTGCTCAGTAACAGGAAAAGACATAGGTCTTCCTCAGGTAAGCTGCTTCTGGCCCAGAAACAAAACCAGAGTACAAACGCTACTCACTATCCAGCATTCCCAATTTCTCCCCCTCTTCCCAGGGCCAGGAGATGCCACCCCTTCTTCATTCGCTCACACCCCCAACAACACATCTTTCCCAATTTCACAGGCTAGGAGCCAACAAGAGAATCTTGATTCAGGAGACTAAAATCGATCTTGGCCTTTCACTTCAAGGGAGTGGCAGAGGTCAAAGGATCAGCAGTCCTATACAACCAACTGCTGAAGGCAGTCCAACGTGGCTCCCAGTGATGGAGGCAGGCTCCCAGGAAGAGTAGTTGCTGAGAGGTCTCACTGGGGATTCTGCCCCCCTCCCTTTTTTGGCTCAGGCTGCTCTCCTAGGCTCCCAAAATATGTTCCCATATTAAATGTAAATTTAAATTTATTGCACAGTCAGCTGAGATATTTGTCCCCCAATATGCCAAAGACATTATGTTCACTGTGCTACACGAAGGAGTAAGTCCCAGGACCTACTGGTTAATAGCTAGGCAAATCACAAGTGTTTTTATCACTACTAAGTGCCCACGTATGTTTATTAAGTGCTTACTCCGTGCCAGGCACTGTGCAAGATCTCTTTTAAAATTCTTCAAATCAACCTTTTGAGAACCATTCCTGTTTTAGAGAAGGGAACACTCAGATTCAGAACAATCTGCTTGGATGTCCCAACTACAGTGTGGTGGGGCTACCACAGAAATCACCACAGCTGCAGCCCTCCAAGCTTTCGAGCTCTGCTGTGACTACACCATTTCTCCACAGCCTGTTCCTGGCACACCTTGGGGTGCCTCACCCCAGATCTCTCAGGACAGCCTCCTGGTCTCATCTTTTTAAGAGCATGTCGAGCGGGGTGGAGGGGGGGCTGGGTGGAGGGGAGAGGCCGGAAAAGGAGCCATCGATTTATACCAGCTCCCCACTCCCTCCTCCCAGACCGTAGGAGGTCCCGAGAGCTCTCTGAATCAAAGCGCACGTAGGTTCAGGAGTGCCACCTCGGCTCCTGCAGCCCTCCCCGCAACTGCTGCTCGGATTAAGCGGCTGTGCGCGAGGCACCGCAGCAGTCACTGTATACACGTGCTCTCAATCAAAATGCCCCCAAACTCTGTGTGGTGGGTACGTTCTCATCACCCCCGTTTTGTCTAGGGGACCCCAAGAGCGTAAGACGCTTGCTCAAGAACTCAGTGGCCATCGATTAAAAGGAACCGTCGGGGTATCCGGGATTCCCCGAGGACGTCTCGGCCGAGCACGGCAGTTTCCAAAGCACGTGCACGAACCCTGTCCACGTTCAGGAACTCTACACATCCGCTTAGCACTTCACGTGGAAAGGCGCCCGGAGGGGGCAAAATGCGGACCTCGGAGCGCCGGGACCGGGGCTAGAGCGGGGCCTCCCGCCCCCCCCCCGGCCCCGAAGACACCCCCGCCCTCCCACACCCTCCCCGACCCCGAGAGCTCCCTTAGTCCGGCCCGCTCAGCACTGCCCTGGTCGCCGGTTTCGGGACGCAGACCACGAGAGCTGAGAACCGAGAGTCGGTACACCCACCTAGGTCCATGGCGGCGACGCTGGCAGCCGCGCCGGCCGCCCCTCCCCCGCGACGCCCCGAGGGCGGCGCAGGCGCCACCGCACAATGGGTGGTTCCGGGGTCGGGGGCGGGACAATGGGCTGCACCTCAGCCCCCGCCCACCACTTCAGCTCAGGCGCCGCGCAGCCGGCCGCAGTCCTACCGCCGCTCCGCGCACGCGCAGTCCTCACCAACAGGTCCGCGGCGCCCGGGCAGCCCGGCCCACAGCGCCCCCTACCAGCCCGAGGCCTCCAACCAGCCAACAGGCAAGTACCCGCCCTTCCCTTCCGCTGAGTGCGCCTCGCCCCGCCCGGCAACGCGGGTCCCTACAGTTCCCTTTGCTCGCGCGGATCAGCCACGCCTCTGTCCAGACCCTGCCCAGCCCAGCTTCGTGAGTCCCGGCGGTTCCTACCCGCTAGCTCCGTCCCGGGCTCTGCGTTCGCTGCCATCCAGGAACCCTCGGGATCCTTCGCTTACAGTTCATCCTTACTGAACGACCTCCACAGGCTGCCCACTAACCCGCATAGATGGGCCATTCTGAGAGGCTTCCTGCCCTGAAGAGGGTCTGTCTCACAGACGCACATTCCACTCCCCCACAGCTCCGCCCCAGCGCACTTTGCTCACGGCAGCACACTATCCTTCATTTTCTGGAATCGTAGGCGCCTTTAAAGTGTTACAGGCTGCCCTCCCCAGAAATGCACTTTGCTAGCCAGAGCAACAGTGGAGGAGATCCAATCCAATAGCCCCCGTTCTGAGAAAACACACACACGAATATCCTATGTTCTTCTCACACATTACCATGTCTCCTTTGCTCCCTTTCCCTTCTTCCCTGACCTAATCACTAACCTCCAATGTTTCTAACTCTCCATCCTCCAGCTTCCAGCGCCAGCTATCACCTAGAGAGGACACAGGGGCCGGGCTTCCCCTCCTCCAATGTGCCAAGTGGAGTTTGAGCTGGCCTGTGCTGCTATTAAGCAGTTGAAGGGACCTGTGAGTGATCAGGAGAAACTGATGGTGTACAGCTTCTACAAACAGGCCACCCTGGGCGACTGCAACATTCCTTCCCCACCTGCTACAGATGTGAAAGCCAAGGCCAAGTGGGAGGCGTGGAACGAGAACAGAGGGATGTCCAAGATGGATGCCATGAGGATCTATGTTGCCAAAGTGGAAGAACTAAAGAAAAAGGATACTGGTTAGGGAGGACAGAGTGTGAAACAGAATGAAGTAGCAGGGCTCCTCTGGTAGGGAAAAGGGCTTCTTAAAAGACTGATGGCTGAAACATCCTGAAACCATAACCACCATAGCTGAGAAACATCAATAAATCACTTAAACTGCATGAGTGTGAGTGACTGTTGTAGGAAAGATGATTAAACTCCAAGTGACTGTGAGTCCTGAGGTGTCCAAAATATATAAAAAGCAGCTCTGCTCTAGGGAAAGTTCCATCACAACTAGCTTTATGATTTTGAATAAGAGTTCCTAGCCTTCCTATCCCAAAGTATATGCAAATGCTTGGCAGGAAGAGAGAGGTTGGGGGAAGAATCATGCTATGAAAATGCCTCGAGATTTGAGGTCAAAAGACCATTCTCCAGAAGCTTGGCCTCCCCGGAAAGGGGAAAGAAGGAGAGGAGGCCAAGGCCCCTTATCTCTTCAAGGGTTGTCCGTTCACTACTAACCCAACATTACTGAGGGGAAAGGGACTTTGGTTTCCAAAAAGCTAAAGTCAAATCCTATTACCAAAAGCCCCTAGTGGAACGCAGGCCTGAAATTTCCTGGCAGCAAGGGAGACCACCACAGGTGATTTCATATATATTATTCTGGAACTGGTAACCTCTGAATCAATCCTTTTCAATCTCCTCAGCTTCTTGCCTAAAATCTGAACCTGGCCACCACCATTTTAAACAGAGTCTCAGAGGCTGGTGTAACAATGTGATTCAAGAAGTATGCTTTCAAAAACCATTTATAATAAATATGGCCAATATAATTCTATTTCCAATGATTAAAATTTATTTCTTCTTTGGAACCAAATAGAAAGCTACAAGTAATCATTAAAAAGGGGTGCCTGGGTGGCTCAGTGGGTTAAGTCTCTGCCTTCAGCTCAGGTCATGATCTCAGGGTCCTGGGATCAAGCCCCACATTAGGCTCTCTGCTCAGCAGGGAACCTGCTTCCCCCTCTCTCTGCCTGCCTCTCTGCTGACTTCTGATCTCTGTCAAATAAGTAAATGAAATCTTTAAAAAAAAAAAAATCATTGAAAAAAATTTTTTTCAGGCTAAAGAAATAATCTAACCCGTATTTAAGAAATCTAACCCATATTTAAAAAATTGAAATTCTCATGAAGATTTTAAAGTTATATATAAGGAAAACAGCACGAAGCCAGGCATGTAGCAACACAGCACATTAGCTCCTTCCATCTGTTTTCTCTGGCTGCTCAGAATTTCAAAGCAAAGAATGTGGAGGGTGTTAGTCAAATCTCTTGATTCAAGAACAAAATTTCTTTAATATTTTTCAATGTCAAGACCTGCCAGAGGAAAGCATTAGAACAGCATGGTGCCAGAAGTAGTCCTGCTATAAGCGTATCAAAATTCCCTCCATCTCCAACCACAGGTAGTGTCCCACATAGCTGCCCAATCTAAAAAATAATTTATGACTAATCTAACAGAGTTACACAAAGAATGTACCATTCCAGTAACAGTGCTGATTACGGCAATAGTTCTCTTCTAACTGGATGGATAATAGGATTTTATTTTTAAAATGTATCTTAGCGCTTTCAAAGATTAAGGCACACAGATTTTTTTTTTAAAGATTTTATTTGACAGAGATCTCAAGTAGGCAGAGAGGCAGGCCGAGAGGGAGAGAGGGGGGAACAGGCTCCCTGCTGAGCAGAGAGCCCGACACAGGGCTCGATCAACCCACTGAGCCACCCAGGTGCCCCAAGACACACAGATTTTTACCATCCCAGCCTTCTTGCTGTTACAGGAAACAAGCAAGTTGTGAGGGTCTTTATCATGCATGGACACATCAGGCCTTGCAGGTGCTAGACAGGAATCACAAATGCTTGTTCCACATCATGTTTTCTGTTACCCCGAAGCCTTTGATTTCTTGTGTCTAGCAAACCATTCATCACTTTTATCTGCTGCCACTGCCTGTAGAAAGAGAATTGGGAAATACATTTAAGCCCATAAAACAATACAGTCCACTTTGTACCTCATTGCACTGCCTGTGGTCATTAACAAAAAGTCTTCATTCACGAGGCACCTGGGTGGCTCAGTGGGTTGAGCATCCGATTCTTGGTTTCAGCTCAGGTCATGATCTCTGGGTTACAGGATCGAGCCCCATGTTAGGCTCTGCACTCAGCGTGGAGTCTGCTTTAGTTCTCGCTCCCTCTCCCACCAGCTCATGTTCCCACTCTCGCAGATAAATAAATCTTTTTTAAAAAAAGCATTCATTCGGTATAGAGTATTATGTTTAATTTGACAGGATGTAAGTATTGAGCAACTGTCTGCAGATTTTTAAAAAAGATTTTATTTACTTTTGTGAGAGATAGAGAGTGCAAGACAGTGAGAGAGCACTAGTGGGGGGTTGGGGCAGAGGGAGAAGCAGGCTTCCTGCTGAGCAGGGAGTCTGATGTGGGACTTGATCCCAGAACCCTGGGATCATAACCTGGGCCGAAGGCAGACACTTAGCCACTAGGCCACCCAGGCGTCCTCAAAAGACTCTGTTAAGAAAATAAACTGGCAAGCCATAGACTGGGAAAAGTATTTGCATTTGTAGATACTTAACAAATGACTCACATCCAGAACTCCAATCAACAAGATAAATAACCAATTTATTTTTATTTATTTTTTTTAAAAGATTTTATTTATCCATCCGACAGACAGAGATCACAGGTAGGCAGAGAGAGAGAGGAGGAAGCAGGCTGTCCGCAGAGCAGAAAGCCTGATGCGGGGCTGGATCCCATGACTCTGGGATCATGACCCGAGCCGAAGGCAGCGGCTTTAACCCACTGAGCCACCCAGGCACCCCACCGATTTATTTTTTAAATGGATTTGAATGGGCCTTAAAAAATAAGCAAATATTGGGACACCTGGGTGGCTCAGTGGGTTAAGCCGCTGCCTTCGGCTAGGGTCATGATCCCAGTGTCCTGGGATCGAGTCCCACATCAGGCTCTCTGCTCGGCAGGGAGCCTGCTTCTCCCCTCCCCTCCCCTCTGTGCCTGCCTCTCTGCCTACTTGTGTGATCTCTGTCTATCAAATAAATAAATAAAATCTTTAAAAAAAAATAAGCAAATATTTAAATGAGGGACATTCCAGGAGAATAAAATCGTGTGAAAATACATTCGTAGAGATTACACACTAGAACGGTTAAAATGTAAAATAGATCAGAGGTATGTCTTCCAACTAGTTTGTCATGAATCTCAATGGCTCATATAAATTGTTCTGTATTGATACAGTCCAATTATATTAAAACTACTTAAAATATACATAGGGAATGGGGTGCCTGGGTGGCTCAGTGGGTTAAAGCCTTCAGTTCAAGTCATGATCTCAGGGTCCTGGGATCAACCCCTACATTGGGCTCTCTGCTCAGCGGGGAGCCTGCTTTCCTTCCTCTCTCTCTGCCTGCCTCTCTGCCTACCTGTGATCTCTGTCTGTCAAATAAATAAATCTTTAAAAAAATACACAGGGAAAACCAACTATATAAAATCATTTTTCATTAATTAGGGAAATTTTATTTTTTTTTTTAATTTATTTACTTATTTATTTGACAGAGAGACGCAGAGAGGGAACACAAGCAGGGGGATCGGGAGAGGGAGAGGCAGGCCTCCCACAGAGCAGGGAGCCCGATGTGGGGCTCGATTCCAGGACCCTGGGATCATGACCTGAGCCAAAAGCAGATGTTTAATGACTGAGCTACCCAGGCACCCTTAATCAGGGAAATTTTAATAAAACTGGATTTTAAGTGACATTAAGGATATACTGATGATTTTTTAAATTGTGCAAATATCAATATGGTACATAAGAAAATTCCTTGACTTTTACTTCTTTTAAATAATTTTAAAATGTATAAAATACTGGGGTGCCTGGGTGGCTCAGTCAGTTAGCGTCTGCCTTAATTTACCATCCCTCCTAGTGGAGGCAGCTTTCTAAAACATAAATCCAGTCACTTCAAAAACTGTCTAATCTTCTCAGAGTCCTGGGGTCCAGTCCCACATAAGGCTCCCTGCTTGGTAGGGAGTCTGCTTCTCCCTCTCCCTTTGCTCTCCCCAGTTCGTGTGTGCATACAGGTGAGCACTCTCTCTCAAATGAATCTTAAAAACAAATCAAAATGTATAAAATACTCAAGTACTTAGGGTTGAAATAACACAGTGTCTAAGATTTGCCTTAGAATTCCCTAGCAAAAAAGGGGCGCCTGGGTGGCTCAGATGGTTAAACGTTTGACCTTTGGCTCAGGTCATGATCCCGAAGTCTTGGGATTGAGCCCACATGGCTCAGCAGAGAGTCTGCTGCTCCCTCTCCCTCTGCCTGTCCCCCTGCTCATGCTTTTTCTCTCTTAAATGAATAAACAAAAAAATCTTCGGGGTGGGCTGGGGAAAGAATTCCCTAGCCAAAAATAAAGTGGGGTGGGAAGGAATGATGAAAAATTATGGCAGTGTTGATCAGTGACAGTCACACAGAGATCTGTTGTACTCTCCTGTGTATTTTTGGAATTTTTAATCACCAAATATTAAAAATAAAATCTATTATGAAAGAAATGGACAAAAGACTTGAATATATAATTCGTAAAGGAAGGTGTGCAAATAGCCAATACGCATATGCAAAGGTGCTACACATCAGCAGTTATCAGGGAAATGAAGATTAAAACCACGATGAGAAACCATTTTACATGTTCTAGGACAGCTAAAACGAAAACCTGGAAAAACACAAATGCTGATGAAGGTATGGAACAGGTGGAACTCTCAGACACATACATGGCTGACAGGAGAGTAAAATGGTCCAATCACATTAGACAACTGTTTGAGAGTTTTTCATAAAGTAAAAGCAATTCCACTCCTAATTATTACCTAAGGGAAATGAAACATGTCTATAAGATTTACACAAGAATATTCATAGCAGTCTTCCTTATTGTGGATAAAAGATGGAAACAACTCAAACATCCACCATCAGAAGAATGGATAAGCAAATTGTTGTACTTATAAAACTGAATACCACTCAGCAATAAAAAAGAAAAAAAAGAACTCTGATGTGTATAATTACAAGAAGAATCTCAAAACTGTTATGCTGGGTGACAGAAGCCAGGCACAAAAGAATACCTACTGAATGATTTCATTTATATGAAGTCCAAAGACAAAAATAATGTGACAATCAGTATAATACTTGCTTCTGGGAGGCAGCAGTGAGAATTAGCTGGAAACAGGCATGGGAGAACTTTCTACAATGATGAAAAGGCTCTATATTTTGAACAGTGGTTGTATGAGAGTATTTAGCTGTCAAAACTCATTAGATAGGGGCACCTGGGTGGCTCAGTGGGTTAAAGCCGCTGCCTTCGGCTCAGGTCATGATCCCAGGGTCGTGGGATCGAGCCCCGCATCGGGCTCTCTGCTCTGCGGACAGCCTGCTTCCTCCTCTCTCTCTGCCTCCCTGCCTACTTGTGATTTCTGTCTATCAAATAAATAAATAAAATCTTTAAAAAAAAAAAAACTCATTAGATAGAACACTAAATTTCTGTTCATTTATATTTCGTGTATACTTTACCTCAGTAACAACAAAAAATACTTGTTTAGAGCTTAGGGAGGAGTAGGAACTAGAAATTAGGAAGTCAGAGAACGGATGATGGTTGCAGCTCAGAGAAGTAACCAGAGTAGTAGGTAACTTCTACACAGAGAAGAGGAAAAATGTGGAATGAGAGTAAAAGACAGCTAGAGTGGGACTGTGGGTAAATCGTTCTGGAATGAGATAGAAAGATGTGCTTGTGTCTGAGAGGCTGTCAGGGAGATATGAAAATGGCAGGATCTCTAAGACAAAAGAAGAGAACCTGAAAGAGGAGGAAGTTGGTCAGTGATATGAAAAAGCAAGGAGGAAAGAGTCTAACAAATGTGCCAACTGGGAGGTTGTCCCAGGATTCTATTTTCCTTTTTTTTTTTTTTTTTTTGTTAGAGAGAGAGAGCACAGGCAGACAAAGTGGCAGGCAGAGGCAGAGGAAGAAGCAGGCTCCCTGCCGAGCAAGGAGCCTGATGTGGGACTGGATCCCAGGACGCTGGGATCACGACCTGAGCCGAAGGCAGCTGCTTAACCAACTGAGCCACCCAGGCATCCCTCTATTTTCCTTTATGATAAAATTTATTAATGCTATATATTTTGTTTCCTGCTTTAATTAAACTGAATGTCTGTTATAATGTCAGCAGTTTGCCATGCTCTGTAAACCATACAACCATCCTATGAGGTACATATCTTTTTCTCAAATTTCCAGGTAAGAAAACTAAAGCCTAAGGGATCTGGGCTGGCTCAGTTGGTAAAGCATGTGACTCTTGATCTTGGGGTTGCGGGTTCAAGCTCCATAGAGATTACTTAAAATAAAACAAAACCAAACCACCAAAACTGAAGTCCAGAGAATTTAAGTAAATTAATTACAGTCACACAGGTAGTAAGTGAAGAGCCAATGATTCATTCCCTGAATCATCAACAGAGCATTCACTAAGTTCCTACTACACACCAGGTATGTGCTAGAAGCTGGGGTACAATGATGGCTTTGGATGTTGATGAAAGACTGAGTTTGATGAGGATAGAAAAGTAGCTGCTGGACTTGGCAAGATGAAGTCACTGGTGATATCAACAGGAGCATTCCCCTGAGTGACAGAAGCCAGTGCAGAACAGACTCAGGTGTGAAGGGGAGGTAAGAAGCAGAAACAGAGTGTAGGCAGATTTTTTTTTTTTTTTAGGCAGATTTTTTAAAAAAAGAACTATGGAGGGGTGCCTGGGTGGCTCAGTGGGTTAAAGCCTCTGCCTTCGGCTCAGGTCATGATCTCAGGGTCCTGGGATCGAGCCCCGAATCGGGCTCTCTGCTCAGCAGGGAGCCTGCCTCCCCGCCTCTCTCTGCCTGCCTCTCTGCCTACCTGTGATCTCTGTCAAAAAAATAAATAAAATCTTTAAAAAAAAAAAAAAAAGAACTATGGAGAAGGGATATGGGGCAAAAGACTTTTAAAAGATGGGAGACATGAAACCTCGTTTGCATGCTGAAGAGAACAATTCACTAGAAAGGAAGAGACTATCACTGTACACTGGAGATGAGAGGACCAAGTGAGCTAAAGAAGCAGGGGGGTGTATCTGGGCCTTTCCCCTCATTTTGCAGAATCATGATGCACGGGGCAGGAGTGGTTCCTCAGGCAGTGTGAGCAAGTGCAAAGGCAGGAATGCTATACCCAGTTAAGAGTCATATGGGTGCTGGGGCACCTGACTGGCTTGGTTGGTAGAGTGTGCAACTCTTAATGCTGGGGTCTGGAGTTCGAGCCCTATGTTGGGTGTAGAGATTCCTTAAAAAAATAAAATATTTTAGGAGCGCCTGGCTGGCTCAGGTGATAGAGCATGTGACTCTTAATCTTGGAGTTGTGTGTTCAAGCCCCATGTTGAGTATAGAGATTACTTATTAATAAATTTTTTTTTTAAGATTTTATTAGGGGCAACTGGGTGGCTCAGTGGGTTAAGCCTCTGCCTTTGGCTCAGGTCATGATCTCAGGGTCCTGGGATCAAGCCCCATGTTGGGCTCTCTGCTCAACTTCCCCCCACCCCCCGCCACCTGCCTCTCTGCCTACTTGTGATCTCTGTCAAATAAATAAATAAATAAATAAAAATCTTAAAAAAAAAAAAAAAAAGATTTTTTAATTTTTTTGACAGAGAGAGACACAGCGAGAGAAGAGACACAAGTAGGGGGAGTGGGAGAGGAAGAACAGGCTTCCCATCGAGCAGGGAGCCCGATGTGGGGCTCCATCCAAGGACTCTGGAATCATGACTTGAGCTGAAGACAGAATGTTTAACCAACTGAGCCACACAGGTGCCCCACTAAAAATAAAATCTTTAAAAAAAAAAAAACAAACAAACAATGAAGACACATGTTCCTGGCTCAAATGTCACCCTACCGCCAAAAGGACACAGCACTTGACCCTCCTGCTTCAGTCCCCAACCCCCCACCCCCCCACTTAACACTATCCCCTATAAGCCTATGGGGATACTAAGTCAGAAATGAGACTCACGTCATCCAACAATTTGCCTCCCTCTGGATCCATCTTAGAAAGTTCTCGAAATGCTTCATCCCCCACAAAGCAAATTTCATGTCCATCCTACAGCAATAAAGAGAAAAGAAATCTGGCAAAAAGACACCTTGAAGAAACCCCTGGTGCAGCCCATCCCTTTCCTGAGTAATACTTACAGGGTCAGCCAGAATGACCACTTGTACCGTTGCTTTCCCTGGCGTCTCCAGACTCACCAGGGGAGTCAGAATCTTCTGGTTCTCTCTTTTCATCAAGTCTTCTAAGTCCGGTAACTGGAGGAAAATAAAGAGGGAAAGTGAGCAAGGGGTCATGTACCATTCCCACACTATGGTCCTCATCAGCCCTAGGGGAGTATCAGATCAGTCAGAGAGAAGCCAGGCACCACTTGTTTGATTTTATTATCTCAGCCGCTCTTGAGACAACTGGTGAACTTGATACCAAGCCACAACTGGAATGAACCTAAAGAAGGGAGGGTTGAGGTTCTTAGCTGGCTAAGTCCCAGAGCTCACACAAAAGATCCAGGAACAAGCATTACCTCTTTCTGGGGGCAAGAAAAGGCAATTCTTCCAAAAGCTGCTGCATGATCAACTCTACCCTTGATACCCTGCAGCTCCAGCTTACACTGAAAAGAAATAAGAAAGTGGGTCTAGTTTTTTGGAACAGGTTATGTAGTTAAAAGAAAAAAAAAATCAAACAGTACTAAAGGAATAAAAAGTAAAAACTATCTTTCCCTTCTACTCTCTCCCAGAGGCTTCCTGTGTGTCCTGCTAGACACATGGCATGTACAGATTTTTTTCTAATACAAAGAATAGCATCATTTACACATTATTCTATCCCTTGTTTTTAATCCAATGTTACTCCGTCGGCACATAACAACTCACCCTATTCTTTCTGATAGCTGCACAGTAATCCATTCTATGGATAAACCAAAAAATAATGAACTATACCTCTAATGCACAGGACATTGAGGTTATTTCTTATCTTTTGCTACTTCAATGCTGGAACAGATAACCTTTTACACATTTCCTTGCACACATGAATGATGCGTACGGCTGTGAAATATATTCCTGAGTAGACGTGCTGGGTCAGAGTGCAAGGACTAAATCATGTTCAAATGCTAGGTTATTAAAAAAAAAAAAAGATAAAATAGATTATCATTATAGTACTAGATGTTGTCTCCCTCTGTTCTGACTCAGCAATTCCACTTCTGAAAGGTTATATCCCCAAATATAAACAAAGGTAATATCTGGGTGATGAGGTTATCAGCAATTTTTATTTTCGTCTTTCTATTTATCTGTGTAAATATTGAATCACTGTGAAAAAACTCTGAGAATAACCTTCATATAACCTGGTTTATAAGCCAAACTCAAAGTAACAGATTACTTCTTTCCAAGATCACTCACCTGGTTATCAGCATAGCCCAGCAAAGCCCTTTGCTTCTCTTCATTTTTTTCATAAATTTTCATTCCCAGTAGATTAGACCAGTAGTTCAAGGACTTCTTAAGATCAGACACTGCTAGAGTTACTTTTAATATAGGATCTGGAGAGCAATTAAACAATAGGAATTTATAGATTAGTGCAATGGAATCGAAGAAGGACTAAATCAGGCTTAAGTATATTTAAGAACTTAGTTTATTTTTTCTGAAGATTTTATTTATTTGACAAAGAAAGAGGAAGAGAGAGTGTGCGTACAAGCAGGGGCAGCAGAGGGAGAGGGAGAAGCAGGCTTCCCGTGGAGCAGGGAGTCCTATGTGGGCTCAATCCCAGGACCCCAGGATTATGACCTGAGCAGAAAGCAGACGCTTACCTAACTGAGCCAACCAGGTGCCCAAAGAACTTGGTTTATGATAAGAAAGGGATTTTAGGCTTAAGGATTAAGTTTAAAGAATTAAACCATGAAAATACTAAAAACAGGTCATTATTACTGCAGCTTGGGGGTAGAAAAAGTTTTTTTTTAAAACCTGACACCTTGGGACGCCTGGGTGGCTCAGTCAGTTAAGCTACTGCCTTCGGCTCGGGTCATGATCCCAGGGTCCTTGGGATCGAGTCCCATATGGGGCTCCTTCCTTGGCAGGGAGCCTTCTTCTCTTTCTGCATGTAACTCTGCCTATTTGTGTTCTCTCTCTCTCTCTGACAAATAAATAAATAAATAAATTCTTCAAAAAAACCCCCAAAAACAAAAAACCTGACACCAGAGATAGAAAAACCATGAAGGAAAAAATATACTAGGTTAATTGCATGAAATAGAAAATTCCTAGGCAATAACCACCAAAGGAAAAAAAAAAAGAAGAAGAAAAAGAAAAAAAATTACAATCAAAGAATAAATGACAAAGTAGGAAACATTTTTGCAATGTATATGATAAGAAGTCCTTAATATTTAAATAATCTTCAAACATTACTAGGAAAAAGATGAACATCCTAGAAAAAAATAGGTAAAAAGCACAAAGTGGTAATCCACAAAGAATGAAGTGGAATGGTCAATGAACATACAAAAAAAATTCAACCTCACAAATAATCAAAGAAATTAGAATTAAAACATTTTGTTATTTCATTGGAAAATAATTTTAAAAGTTACAGTGTTAACTGTGATAGGGCAGGGGAGAAAATCACAATCATGTAATACTGACAGAGGGCAAACAAACTTCTGGACAACAATTTGACAGAATGTACCCAAAGCCTAAAAAATGTAAACAGCTTTTCAAAGAGCAATCCTATTATCACCAATTAAAGAAGTAATTGTAGGGGCGCCTGGGAAGCCTGCCTCTCTGCCTTCGGCTTGGGTCATGATCCCAGGGTCCTGGGATTGAGCCCTGCATCGGGCTCTCTGCTCAGCAGGGAGCCTGCTTCCTCCTCTCTCTGCCTGCCTCTCTGCCTACTTGTGATCTCTCTCTGTCAAATAAATAAATAAAATCTAAAAAAAAAAAAAAAGAAGTAATTGTAAATGTATGAAGTCCTTTCAGGACAAAGACATTCTTTACAGTGTTGCTCATAACAATGAAACATAGGGACAACATAAATATCTAATATTTAGACAACCGTTTAATCTTCCCACCATGTAATAATGGTAATAATAATGGAATCATTACAATGGAACATATGACATACAGATAGATTTTTTTTGGATAAACGACTGGAAAAATAAACTCTAAAATGTTAACAGTGATTATCTGGCTATGTGGGTATTGTCTTCTTCTTGGCTTATCTGTCTAGGGAAAAAAATCTAGTTTTTGCAAAATGGATAAAAGTTATACTAAAACATTTTACATTATTGGAAATTTTTATATTGTAAGGTGACCTTCTGAAAAGTTGCTCTGACTATGATAAATTCAGTATATTCTTCTTTGGTTTTCACTGTCTCAGCTCCATTTGCTAAAATAGCAATACCATGACAAAGGCGAAGCGTTTCTCACAGATGCCTCTGCCTGGCAGACTGTTCCTTTTCCCTGTTCATTGAGAAATCAACAAATTCCAGCCAGCTGAGTCCCTGAAGGATGAAGGACAGGAATGGTAACAAGTGGGTGAGACTACCCAGGATCCAATGAGTAAAATGAAGGCTGGACACCAGCTAGACTGATAGATCTGATTTGATTACCAAATGGAAATTAATGCCACAAAGGTATTATCATTCCAAAGGACAAAAACATCTTGGGATTGTGGGGCTCTCCATTTTTTACGTATCTTTTAAAATTTATTTTTATTTTTTTTAAGATTTTATTTATTTATGGGTGGCTCAGTGGGTTAAGCCTCTGCCTTTAGCTCAGGTCATGATCTCAGGGTCCTGGGATTGAGACCCGCATTGGGCTCTCTGCTCAGCGGGAAGCCTGCTTCCCCCTCTCTCTCTGCCTGCTTCTCTGCCTACTTGTGATTTCTCTCTGTCAAATAAATAAAATCTTTTTTTAAAAAAAGATTTATTTATTTGAAATAAATAAAATCTTTTCTTTTGGGATTTATTTGAAATAAAAATCTTTTTTTAAAAAAAGATTTATTTGACAGAGAGAGAGAAATCACAAGTAGGTGCCAGAGAGAGAGGGGGAAGCAGTCTCCCTGCTGAGCAGAGAGCCCAATGTGAGTCTCAATCCCAGGACCCTGAGATTCATGACATAGTCTTGATCTCCAGTCTTTTTTACCTACAGTCCATATAAGACTTTTACAAAACACAAATGAGATCATGCCCCTCCCTGCTTAAGATCTTCACTGTCCACAAAATAAAGAATAGACTCTTTCCTAAGGCTTATAAAATGTGTCCATCTGCAATTAAGTTCTACAGCACCAGTCTAACCTCCCACACTAAAACAGATCATTATTTCCTTTGCTGAGCTCCAGATGAAAAGTAAGTAGCACTGCACACACAGACTCAGTACGAGGGGCACTTGGGTGCTGAGGCAGACCAGTGGAAGGAAGAGAATATATGCCTCCCACCTCAGGTCCACTTAAGGAAGTGTGCCCACACACTGAAATGGCAGGCAGAACTGCCTTTGCTATTCACTGGTGTTTTTTTCTGCTATTGTTTTTCTTTTGGCAGAGCGGAGAGCAGAAGGTGCAGGGATTACACATATGATGAGGAGGGTTCTGCAGTAAACATATTGTGCAAAGTTTCCTTTCACATGGCAGTCAGCGTGCTGGGCCCCTCACTTCCCGTCCACCCTCACTCACCTAGCGCCAGCACTATGGTCTGTGAAACTGACCGCAGCGGGAGAGAGAAGACCAACCTAAGGTCTAAGGATAATCCTATTTGCCTTAGCAATGATTCATTCAGGAGCAGGATTGTGAATCAAATCTGATCAGGAAGTCTGCAGGAAACTTCCAGAAGAGTTTTGCTCTGCTCTTAATAAAAAGCAACAGGAAATCAGTCTCTCCTTCCCCTGCCATATGAGAATGTGGAAGCAGGTAGCCCCAGTTGCTACTGGCAGCCACCCAACAACCTCAAGGGAACCGGCTCTAGAAGTAGACCCCTGTAGGCAAGAGAGACAGAGAAAAGTTGGATTTTTTTTTTTTTTTAAGATTTTATTCATTTATTTGACAGAGATCACAAGTAGGCAGAGAGGCAGGCAGAGAGAGAAAGAAGGAAGCAGACACCCTGCTGAGCAGAGAGCCCGTTGCCGGGCTCAATCCCAGGACCCTGAGATCATGACCTGAGCCGAAGGCAGAGGCTTAACCCACTGAGCCACCGAGGCGCCCTGAAAAGTTGGATTCTTGATGCCATTGTTGAACTGCTGAATCAGCTAACCTATAGAATACCTGCTCTGTCAGCTATTTTCTTATTGTCCATGCTAGTTGGAGATAGGTTTTCTGTTACAGCTGAAACAGATATACTCCCAATAGAACAGAATCAGAACCAGTTAGATCTCCTAGGATTATGCACTAAAGTTCATTTTTTTTTATGCACTAAAGTTCTAATATGAAAATATGATATCTCGGGGTGCCTGGGTGGCTCATCTATTTAAGTGTCGGATTTTTTATTTCATCTTAGGTCATGATCTCAGGGTTTTAAGATTGAACCCCACATCAGGCTTGACACTGGGTGGAGACTGCTTAGGATTCTCCCTCTCCAGGGATGTCTGAGTGGCATAGTTATGGTTAAGCATCTGCCTTCAGCTTGGGTCGTGATCCCAGGGTCCTGGGATCAAGTCCTGCACTGGGCTCCTTGCTTGGCAGGGAGCCTGCTTCTCCCTCTACTGTTCCTCCCCCTGAGTGCTCTCTCTTACTCACTCTCTAAAAAAGAAAAAAAAAAAAAAAAAGATTCCTCAAAGAATAAGAATGAAACATTGGCTTAGGAGAGATATCATGTCAATACAGAAACTCCACAGGAGAAAGAGATCTGGTTCCTCTCTCCTTTCATCAAAGATGGCGTTAGACGGAGCGCTTTTATTAGTCCTGGTATAATTACCTGACTGGGGTGGGTTGTGATTCTGCAAATAGAACTTATATCCTCCTGGGGCCTTGATTTCAAAAACACCTTCTGTAACTTCATTGAGTGGCCACTCCAGCTTCCTGGCATTGTTGACAGCCTGGCTAGAAGCGAGTGTGATACCCTATGACAAAAAACAATATTACAGATCTTTTCTAGAGCAAGATAATGAGGCAAAACCCCACTACCTTTACATCATGTCACCTAAGATTTAATTAGCATTCAAAATTTTCTTCTAGTGATTTTTATTTTATATATATATATACATATATATATATATATATATATTTTTTTTTTTTACAGACAGAGATCACAAGTAGGCAGAGAGGCAGTCAGAGAGAGAGGAGGGAGCAGGCCCCCTGCCGAGCAGAGAGCCCAATGCAGGGCTCGATGCCAGGACCCTGGGATCATGACCTGAGCTGAAGGCAGAGGCTTTAACCCACTGAGCCACCCAGGCGCCCCCTTCTAGTGATTTTTTAAAAGATTTTATTTATTTATTTGAGAGACAGCCAGCACAAGTAGGGGAGCAGCAGAGGGAAAGGAAGAAGGAGGCTCCTTAACCTGGGGCTCCATCCCAGGACCCTGGGTCATGACCTGAGGCAAAGGTAGACACTTAACTGACTGAGCAACCCAGGCGCCCTGAGAAGTTTGATCATTTTAATACCAAAGATACTTTCAATTTTAAAGATCTAGTTGGAGAAATCTTAATTTTACCTTGGCCTGCCAGCTACCTACTTCAGATGTTTTATTTTTATTTTTGCTTTTTGAACAAAAAAATTTGGGTGCCTGGGTGGCTCAGTCAGTTAAGTGTCTGCCTTCAGCTCAGGTCATGATCCCAGGGTCCTGAATTCGAGTCCCACGTCAGGTCCTCTGCTCCTCAGGGAGTCAGCTTCTTCCTCTGCCCCTCCCCCGACTTGTTCTTTCAAACTCTCTCTCTCTCTCTCAAATAAATAAAAATCTTTAAAAAATTAAAAAATTTAAACCAACTATCTAGGTATTACTTAAATTTAATCACAATATCTAAAAATGTACATTATGCCTTCTGATAAGACCACCTGCAGTTCTTTTTTTTTTTTTTTAAAGATTTTATTTATTTATTAGTTAGAGAGAGCGAGCGAGCGAGCACAGGCAGACAGAGAGGCAGGCAGAGGCAGAGGGAGAAGCAGGCTCCCTGCCGAGCAAGGAGCCCGATGTGGGACTCGATCCCAGGACACTGGGATCATGACCTGAGCCGAAGGCAGCCGCTTAACCAACTGAGCCACCCAGGCATCCCTTTTTTTTTTTTTTAAAGATTTTATTTATTTATTTGACAGACAGAGATCACAAGTAGGCAGAGAGGCAGGCAGAGAGAGAGGAGGAAGAAGGCTCCCAGCCGAGCAGAGAGCCCGATGTGGGGCTCGATCCCAGGACCCCGGAATCATGACCTGAGCTGAAGGCAGAGGCTTTAACCCACTGAGCCACCCAGGTGCCCCGACCAGCTGCAGTTCTAACTGGGATTATCATAATAGCCTCTCTTTCTGAGTTGTCAATCCATCATCCAGTCTGTAGCCAAAGTAAATTTTCTGACGCATACTCTACTCTCAAGACAGCAACCTTATGTTGTATTTCCTCTGCTTAAAACCCTTGATAGCTCATAGTTCCACTTAGGGATGGCTTCTAATGGCCTGAAAGGCCCAACACAACCTGATCCCATCATTTCTGACCCCATCTCCTCCCACTTTCCCCTTGTTTCATCTATTACAGCCAACCTGGCCTCCCTGCATTTTTTGGAACATGCCAGGTGCTGTTTGAGTGCTTTTGCATAGCCTGTCCTATCTGGATTGCTCTTCCCTGCAATATCCACATGGCTAACTAAGTCTCTTCTCTCACATGAGCTTTTCCACAAATGTCCCCTCCTCCCTGGTACCCACCCTCAACACCCTCCTTAAAATTAAAACCAGTCATCTGTCCCATACTCCCCATCTCCCTTCCTCTGCTGTTCTTTTCCAATAACAACGATCACCTTTAAAACAACATAGTATGATTTATTTATTCTATTTATTATATATTATCTGTCAGGCCCTGATTCCTTCCCCTGCCAGACATAGATTTTTGCTCATTTTGTTCACTGGTTATCCAAACTTCCTGGAACCGGCACTCAACAAATATTTGTTGTATGAATAAATACCACGGTAAATAATTTAATACAGCTCATTTCACACAGTTGTTAACATACATGTAAACTAAATTCCTAGGTGAGAAACTGCAAGGACCAAGATCAAATGCATTATTTTGATACCGCCAAACTTTAGAAGTTGTAGTAGTAATAAATGCTCTTGTAAATGTAATGTATGAGAGTGGCGGTTGGCTAACACCCTTTTTAACACAGTGTACTATCACACTTCTTGATTTTTGTCAATCTGATCGGTGACAAATGGCACCTTGGCAGTTGAACATCTTTTCCAATGTTTAAGAGACATATTTTCTATGGCTGTCTGTTCAGTTTTTGCCCCTTAAAAAAAAATCAAGTTGTTGATAACTTGTTTTTAAAGATTTATTTGAGAGAGACAGACAGAGAGGGAGGAAGGACAGAGAGAGAAGGAGAGAATCTCAAGCAGACTCCCAGCTGATCAGAGAGCTGGAAGCAAGGCTCAATCTCACGACTCCAAGATCAGGAGCCAAAATCAGGAGTTGGACACTAAGCAAGTAGGCCACCCAGGTGCCCCTGGATCCTCTTCTTTTTAATGTATGAATTCTTTATATAAATGGGAGTTCTATGTAACCTGTTTTTCTTTTTGTTCCATGAACTGAGGAGCCCAAAGTTTCCTTTTATTAGGGATATTTTATTACTAGAGTCTCTTAGGAAGCCCCACAGTGGAGCAGCCCTGCTGTTCTCCACTTACATGACCTCTAACCCCTGCAGCACCATCAGTCAACATCTGACTTGAGCTGGTGACAGGATGATGGTGCCAAGATGCTTTTGCTCTTTCTTCCTCTCCCTGATTTAAATTTGGAGAGTAAGGAAAAGATAAGAAGAAACAGGAAGAAACTTTCATTTACACTCAATCACCAAATCCTATTAACTCTACCTCCTAAACATTTCTCAAATCCACCCACGTCTCTCCATCTCCCATTACTGCGTGAGTTAAGGGGCTTTGGGTCCCTTGCAGTACTACCCTTTGAACCAGTTTCCTTGCTTCCAGTTTTGCTTCCTTCCAACCCAAAACCCAAGCTCCAGCCAGGTGGATTCGTACCCACCACATTACTGTGTCATTCCCCTGCTTCAAAAATGGCTTCACTCTGTTTTTAGAATAAAGTGTAAACACCCTAGTCTGATGGCCCCAGCTTATTTCTCCAGCCTCATCTTTGCCCACATACATCCGCCTATGCTTATTCCAATCTTGGCACTAATCGCACTAATCAGTCTCTTTCCTTGTTTCCCCACCGGAGAGGAAACCCCTTAGGCCAGGGAACATGCTTCACTCTACTATAACCCCAGGACCTAACCAGGTAAGTCACAATAAATACAGATAGAGTAAGTAATATATATGTACCTATATAGATATATATATATATAGGTATATTTATATACTTATATATAAGTATAATAAATATAACTGTAAAATGAATAAGTTAGGGCTACCTGGGTAGCTCAGTCAGTTAAGCATCTGACTCTTGACTTCAGCTCAGGTCATGATCTCACAGTTGTGAGATCAAGCCCCTCATTAGGCTCTGAGCTGGGCGTGGAGCCTGCTTAAGACTCTCTCTCTTGGGATGCCTGGGTGGCTCAGTTGGTTAAGCGGCTGCCTTCACCTCGGGTCGTGATCCCAGCGTCCTGGGATTAAGTCCCACATCGGGCTCCTTGCTTGGCGGGGAGCCTGCTTCTCCCTCTGCCTCTGCCTGCCACTCTGTCTGCCTGTGCTCGCTCTCGCGCTCTCTCTCTCTCTCTGACAAATAAATAAATAAAATCTTAAAAAAAAAAAAAAAAGACTCTCTCTCTCGGGGCGCCTGGGTGGCTCAGTGGGTTAAGCCTCTGCCTTCGGCTCAGGTCATGATCTCAGGGCCCTGGGATCGAGCCCCGAATCGGGCTCTCTGCTCAGCGGGGAGCCTGCTTCCCCCTCCTCTCTCTGCCTGTGATCTCTCTCTCTCTAAATAAAATCTTTAAAAAAAAAAGGCACTCTCTCCCTAATAAAAATAAATAATGAATTATGTTAAATCTGAACCATCCTTTTCATTTACAAAACACTTTTATAGATATTTGATTCATAAAAATTCCATTTAAATGTCATTATTATTTTAACATGAGTTAAGAGTAGTAACAGAATCAACTGACCAAAATAACATCTAGCATGAGGTAGATTTGCTGGACAGATCCTGAGAGAAAACTGGTTACTTCTATCTCCCTGTGTACTTGGGCCCAGTGGCATTCTATGTAGCACATAGTAGCTGCTCAATAAGAGGCAACTTATTGCCTGTAACTATTAGATGCACAGTGACTTGAACTCTTAAATGAATGAAGCAATGAATGCAGTATATGCAATGCTTCTCTCTCTTTCTCCTGAAAAGCTTCTCCTGTTTTTCTCTGACTAGCACTGCCATAACAGCAGAGCCCGATCCTAATGCTTCATTAGAGAGAAAATATTTCTCTGATTGGTGATCAGGACCTGCCTGAGCAGACCAATGACTCCAGTCCTTCTATCTCTCAAGGTTCAGTCATTCTCCTAAAGGAGTATTGTCTCTGTCAAAGCTGTCTCTAAGTCTCAAGTCTGCCTCCTACTAAACACTGGAAGAACACATTTCCTCCCAAAGCCAGCTCTGAGACAGGTGCACAAGCAGTTTTTCTTCTTAACAGAAAACATAAAACTAATCACTAATCTGCACTCAAAACCATCAACAGAGCAGTCTTTATACTTAAAGTTGTATCAGGGACCTCAATAAAAGGCACAGCTAAAATCTGCTCAAACAAAATGACATTTACCATGAAGTCATTGCCAAGCTTGTAGTGTCCAATGCCATAATTGTAGGTCAGTTCTGCGACAAAATGATCATCTTCAGGTCCAAATCCCACCATTGTCTTACTCCATTTCCCATCATAAGGCCTAAAAAGATGAAAGTAAATGAACCCAGTGAATACAGACAAAAAATCTGCATCAGGCCTCCCCTAAGGAACTCTCGGGACAGAACAGTGGGCAGTCCCCTCTGGTCCTCTGAGTACCTGTAAGGATGTGACAACTTCTCAGCTGTTGCTAAAAGCAGCTATGGACGGTGCTCATGGGCCCCACCACCAGAGGCTCCAAAGATCACCTGTCTGGCACTTATTTGAGGGAAAGATTTGTTTAGCTTTTCTTTAAAGCAGGGGACATACTCCTTAAAGATACTTCTCCAACTGGACCTTTATATTTTTGCATATCTCTCAACAAGCATGCAATTTTCATTAGGCCTTGGAATTCTCCAGTTTGCTATGGCTACTAAGCTAAGATACTCAATAAGACATTGCTTCATTTAAGCATCTGTCTTCAGCTCAGGTCCCGAGTTGGGCTCCCTACTCAGGGGAAGTCTGCTGCTCCCCTTGCTTGTACTCTTTCTCTCTGTCAAATAAATAAATAAAATCTAAAAAAAAAAAAAAAGATATTGGTTCATTTAGAGTATAGAGTATACACTTACTTGTGTTTTTTAGAGCTGCCAACTTAATTTATTGATTCATGAATTTATTCTACTGCCTTATACTCACTTCAAACAACTGTCTTCTGTTCTCCAAGGGTATTCAGAGCCTAAAGGAGATTTTAAGAAACAAGGCGTCATACCCATTACAGGTAGCTTTGCAGCCTTCTTCAAATTCCTCATGCCGCAGAATCTGGTAAGGGAATTAGAATACCAAGAGTCAGGCAACCAAGACTGTAAAATCTACTTAGATTTGGAGGCAGCGCTGTGAAGTTAAAACCATCACCACCACCCAGAAAACCAAAGTATGGCCTCCAGAATTAGAGAATTCTGATTTGGAATCCTGGCTATCATTCAATAATAGTTGTCTGAGATTGAGAATGTTGCCTGAGAATGTTGCTTAGGGCCTGAGTCTCCCAATGTGTTGTGAGAATAGATAACTTATTACACTATTTGACAAAGAACCCCACACACGGTAGCCTCTCAATGTCTTTAAGTTTCTGTTCTCCTTGTTGATTCCCATAGCTACGGCTCCAGTTCAAGTTCCTATCAGTTCTCTCCCAGACTATTAAAAATCACCTTTACTGATCTTTCCTTAATACCACCATAAAATTACGTTCCTCATCCACAGCTCTGATCACAATATTACCCTGTTCTAAAATGTAAGAGAGCTCCCTACTTACTGTGCCATAAAATCCAAATTCCTCAGTATTCAAGATACTATCAGAAGTACTCCCAACCTATTTATCCTGATATCCCATCTCAACTTCAACTAAGAAATCTAAGCTGAAGGCACAGAAAACTAGTGGTGTTTCCCAAACATACTTTATCTTTGCATGGGTTCTTTCAGTTTTTTCAGTATACTCCTCCCTCTGATCTTTGTTTGTGGAAATCCTGCCTATTTTTATAGATCAACTCAAATGCAAGATGTCCATGAATTATTTCCTGATGACCCAGGCTGAAGTTAAATCTTTCCTGTAGTAATTTTTAATAATAGTAGTAGCTACTACTTATATAATACATAGGATGTATCAGATATTACAGTGTTTAATCTTCACAACAACACTTTAATCAATGAGGAAACACATTAAGGGAGAGTTTTGTGGTTTTTCATCACTTACCAAGTTTTAATTTCCATTAGTGTTAGGTATCTACAAACCAAATTGTCATCTCCACCCCTATCCTAGGCCAGAAGCTTTAGTTGAGGACAGATACGAAGGTCATTTTCATCTTTGTCACCAAAGCTGTCACCAACAAAGGACCATGAAGCACAGACGACACATTTTAAGTGACTGATGAATTCAGGTAACTCCCTTGCCCTCTACATCTTCTGCACTCTCTACATTAAATTGCACTCTTGCACATCTAAAGCCCTGGCTTATCGAGAGGTCCCCAATAGCTTCCACCTGCATTTGCCACCCAGGTGATCCCTGCAGAATCAAAGCTGCTCAGGGCTGGAGAGGCCTCTTCCGGGTGTTGGAAACAATGGGTTCTGACTTCACACTTAGATCTGGACTGTTGAGAGGAGGGCTGGAGCATTCACCTGGAGACCGAATACCCGTAAGAGACCATTCAAAGCAGGCCTGAGAGAAGCAGAGCTCTAAACAGGCAGATTACCTTAGCCGAAAGGCTCCAAACAGGAAGAGATTGGGTTATTGTTCATTGAGAGAGTATTATATTACTTTCTGTTTACTGTCTTTTCCCTAGACTGGAAAGTCCACGAGGGCAGAGCCTCAATATCTGTGAATGAATTCAAATGAAACAAACGTGTGTGGGGACACAGTCGGCGACTAATGAAGACCCCTTCCAAGATCATCAACCCAGCCAGCAACATACAACGCTTCCTGAAGCTGAAAACCCGACAGGGCTAATGGGGAGTCCAGGGCTAAGGTCGGACTCCTGGGCGCCAGCGGAGATTAAGACACACCCATTTGTCCCCTTCTTGGGCCAATGGGGCGCAGCGGCCCCGGCCATCCACCCTCCCGCGCCAGCCCCTCTCGACCCCGTCTGCACCTTCATCCCCAGGACATCGCGAAAGAAACGCGCCGTCTGGAAGCGGTTTCCCACTTTGAAGACGAAGTGCAAAGCTCGACGAGTAGCCATAGCTACGAGCACCAAACGTCCAGCAGAAAGAGAAGCCTGCCAGTCCGCAGATGCGCACACGGGTCGTGACGTCACTGGCAGCCGCCGGCGCGCTTCCGTGATACAAGCCACGGCGCGGGGGAAGATGGCGGCCCGGGTAAAGGGCTGGGGGTGGGCCACGCGGCCGCTGCTGTGGGTGGTCCAAACCTGGGACCTCAACGGGCGGCGCTGGGTCCGGGCGCTGCGGCGGAGCCCCGTGAGGGTGGTATTTCCGTCCGGACAGGTGGTGGAACGGAAGCCCGGTCCTGGGAAGCAGCCCCAGAGGGCTGCGGCTGAGGCCAGTCCCTACGAGCAGCGACCAAAGCAGCCGCTTCAGGTGTCCCCATCCCAGATGCCAGGCACCTGGGAAGAGTCGGGGCTTCGCTATGATAAGGCTTTACCCGGGGACAGAAGGCTGAGGTGATGTGTTCCTGAGACTTGTTTTGTATTCCCTTTTCTCTTCCCACCTGCCAGCGGGAACTTAACGTTTTTGCTCCCGTTGGAGGACTTCTCCCGGTATAACCCTCGGGTTTTTATTATGCTTGGAGGGCAGAATAAGTGTTTTCTTTGGAATTCGTTTATGTCTATGAAGCTCTTTATATATCTTAGAACTGGGTGGTCTCCGTAACAAGATTGTTGGTAATCACCCGTCTTTTTGTTTTCCACCTACAGCAGTGTAATGACAATAGTTAAGTCCAGGCCATTTCGGGAAAAGCAAGGAAAGATCCTGCTGGAAGGCCGCAGGCTGATTGCAGATGCTCTCAAGGCTGGTGCTGTGCCCAAAGTTTTCTTCTTTAGCCGTCTGGAATACATAAAGGAGCTACCCATTGATAAGCTGAAAGGTGTCAGCCTCATTAAAGTGAAATTTGAGGATATCAAGGATTGGTCTGACCTAGTAACACCACAAGGAATAATGGGTCAGTGGTTATACTATGTGTCACCAGAAGTAGAGATCTGGGATTACTTATTCATAATTGTCTTAGGGCAATGCATTTTATTTGAACCAGATTCAGAATGTTTTCTTAAGACACCCAGAAAAAGGGGTGCCTGGGTGGCTCAGATGGTTAAGTATCTGCCTCCAGCTCAGGTCATGATCTCCAGGTCCTGGGATCCAGCCCCACATCAGGCTCCCAGCTCAGCGGGGAATCTGCTTCTCCCTCTCCCACTCCCCCTGCTTGTGCTCTCTCTCAAATGAATGAATAAAATCTTTAAAAAAAAGACACCCACCAAAAATACAGTTCTGAAATCTGTGGATCTTACAGTATTTTCAGTGGAAACTGTAGTCAGTTTTTCTGTCAATTGTATTATGGTTCTTTATAGTCTCTAGGAATAACCACTATTCCTTAAACATATTTTTAGGTCATTTCTTCAACCTTTAATGTCCAACTAAAATATAAGAAAATGTTGACAAAAATATTTAGCCCTCCATTTGCACAAGAACTGCCAGTGTGGTGATACTTCTCCAGCGTTGACCCCATTATTCTAGAAGCTTACTTACTGAGGAGTAAGCTGCAAGCTATTACCCTGCTTAGCCCATTGAACAGGAAACTGTGTCTTTATTTGGTTGACTCTTAACAAGATTCTAATAGACTGTGAGGTCTATTAGCACTTGGAAGATCTTTTTTCTAGAAATGGAAAAACTAAGTTCAGCCTGGGTCATCAGGAAATAATTCATGGACATCTTGCATTTGAGTTGATCTGAGTTGAGTTGGGGAAGAGCTAAATAAACCTGGGATGTTCATGTTACAAAATACCGTGAAGCAGTTAAAATAAGGTAGCTCTGAATGGATCCATGTGGGAGGTTCTCTAAGACATCTTGTGTTAGAGAATTTAATAAGATTACAGAATAACAAAGGGTGTGAATCTTTTATGCAAAAGAAAATAGTGCCTCTTTATGGGTAGATGTATATATACGTAGGTAGATGTATGATATGTTCTGAAGGGATACAGCCTTTGATCCAAAACAGTTATTTGGGGGGGGTGCTGGGTGGCTCAGTTGTTAAGGGTCTGCCTTAGCTCAGGTCATGATCCCTGGGTCCTGGGATCAAGCTCCGCATGGGGCTCCCTACTCAGTGAGGAGCCTGCTTCTCCCTTTCCTACTCCCCTCTGCTTGTGTTCCCTCTCTCGCTGTGTCTATGTCAAATAAATAAAATCTTTTAAAAAAAGCAAAACAGTTATAGGGGCTGGGTATCACTGGTAGGACTGTATGTATGAAATTTTTTTTTGAACTCATGACCCTGGTATCAAGATTCGGACGCTTAACTGACTGTGCCACTGTATGAAAATTTTTTTTAAGATTTTATTTATTTATTTGACAGAGAGAGAAAGACCACAAGTAGGCAGAGAGGCAGGCAGAGAGGTGGGGGGAAGCAGGCTCCCTGCTGAACAGAGAGCCTGATGTGGGGCTCGATCCCAGGACCCTGAGATCATGACCTGAGCCGAAGGCAGAGGCTTAACCCACTGAGCCATCCAGGCGCCCCTGTATGAATTTTTTTAATCAGAACGTATTCCTGTATTGCTCATGCAACTAAATATAGGAAGATGGATAAAGTAATGAAAAGCCAAATAATTTCCTTGGTCACAGCAGACAAGTGAACCACCTGTCTTGTTTCCTCAGGGATTTTTGCCAAACCTGACCATGTTAAGATGACATACCCAGAGACTCAGCTTCGCCACTTGCTGCCTTTATTGTTGATTTGTGACAATCTCCGTGACCCCGGGAACCTGGGGACAGTTCTGAGATCTGCTGCTGGGGCCGGCTGCAGCAAAGTATTACTCACCAAAGGTCAGAGCACTTGTTACTGGGTGGGTCGGGTGGCCATTTGTAAATGAGCCAGCTCTGTGGGTAGACACTCATGGATTTGAGTCTTGGATCTGCC
This sequence comes from Taxidea taxus jeffersonii, assembly GCA_003697995.1. Classification (NCBI taxonomy): domain Eukaryota; kingdom Metazoa; phylum Chordata; class Mammalia; order Carnivora; family Mustelidae; genus Taxidea; species Taxidea taxus. Next base: position 208,972 of record ML104651.1, on the reverse strand, counting down.
CCTTATTAGCTATGTCTGTGAGCAATATTCTGAGTGTCGGTTTCCTCCCTTGTAACATGGTAGATAACAGACTACGTGGTGAGACTGTATGAGGATTGAGATGGCGTGCTTGGGGGTTCTCAGTGCTTGGCTTGGCATGGCACACACTGAATACTTGAGGAAATGCGGATTCTCTTTTAAAATTATTTTGACACCTGCTATATTATTAAAGAACTTAAAATCAGTCGGGAAGAAATAGATGCCAGTTTTAACACTTCAAGTCCTTTGTGTAATGATCTTGAGTTCCCAAAATATTGGGTATATGAGACCTTTCTTACTCTTGACCTGCTGAATGCTATAAAAGGAATGATGCAGACGGAGTGTGATTATGAAATTGGGATGCATTTGTCTTAGCCTTGGGATGGGTCAAACACCCCCACACAAGTAGCCTCATGACATTTCTCTCCTGTCATCAGAAATGGGATTAGTAGGGGGCACTTGGGGCACTCAGTCAGTTGGTTAAGCATCTGCCTTTGGCTCAGGTCATGATCCCTTGGTCCTGGGATCCAGCCCCGTGTCAGGCTCCCTGCTCAGCGGGAAGTCTGCTTTCCTTCTTCTACCCCTTCCCTCTCCCGCCCCCCATCCTGCTCTCTTGCTGTCTCTCAAATAAATAAAAACTTCAAAAAAAAAAAAAAGAAAGAAATGAAATGAGATGAGCAGGCTTGGTTCTGAAGAGACTTACCTAACACCTGAGACATACCTAAAAAAAATGCTTCTTAAAACTTGTGGGGAGGGTGGGAGGGAGAGGATCATTCACTGTAAACTAGTAATGACACCTGCTGCTGAGACTTGCCTCAGTGGCTCCTTTCAACCCTTTGTCCCTATCCCACATTGTTGGAATAGATGGAGTAGATACAGGGACACCAGCATGAGAGCTAGGTCTGGGGTTCCATCATCAGTACCCTGCTTAGCCACCCCCTAAGAGCCAGTGTGGTTTTAAAAGTGTACCTCTGTATTGCAGGCGGACGGTTTCCACATTGATGGTGGTGGTGTTTAGAGAGGAGGTGGGGAAGGAGCAGGGAACACTTGGTGTGGTGCCCAGGATGGAGGGCATGAGGGCGAGGGGGGAAATCTCTTGTCCCTTACTCCCCACGGGAGAGGGGTCAGACTGGATGGCTCCCCTCATGGGTCTCAGCCCTTCCTCTGTCCCTTCGTCACCTCCAGCTTCTTGACAGAGAGCCCACCTCCCATCTTTGGGCCCTTGTGGTGTTGGGGGAAGCCCATTGGTGCAATGTGTGAGCAGGGTTCTGTTCTCTTTTTAAAATTTGGTTTGCCTACTTAACTCTTTCCTGAAGTTGGGTTAATTTTGGCAGTAACTCAGAATGCAGAGAGTTGTGCTAACGAGTTTGGGAAGGGCGGGCCCCTGGCCTGAAGTCCTGGGAAAACGCGAGTGCAAGTGGCTGGGCTTAGCAATTCTAAGAGGAGCTCCTTTAGCTTTCTTAACTGTGTTGTGAGAGGGTGTGTGTGTGTATGAAGGAGAAGGCTGTTGCCTGGGCTCTCCCTGCATTACTGTAATAGTCCCCATTGACTTTCCCTCTCTCTAGTGGCTTTGCTGCCCTGGTGCAGATTCAACATTGAAGCCAAATGGGCCTTCCTAACACATAACCAGATTCTGTCACTACTTTGCTTAAAATCCTTCCACTCCATTATGTTGTCTAATGGATAAAATCCCAAACTTACTCAGCGTGGCCACACACCCTCCTTTAAATTGGTCCTTGCCTGCCTCCTGTCTCTCTCCCACTGCACCCCAGCCATTATTGGCCAGATCACCTTCCTTACAGGGCTTGGGGTGTGGCATTCTCTGTCACTCCCCCCGCCTTTCTTTGACAGCTTCCTCCTGTCCTTCCAGATCCAGCTCAGGGTCCTGTTCTGTGAGGTGTTTTTCCTGATCACTCCACTTTGTACCAGGGTTTTCTATCACTTGGTTCATGGCTGCTTTTACGTCAATTACTGATATTGTAGTCGTGTTCAGATATTGTCCCAACACCATTGCCCACTCTGCACTCGAGGCTGGGGACTTTAATGCTCTTTGCATCTCCTGTGCAGTGTCTGGCCCAGGTGGATGGTCCTGTTGAAGGGAGGAAAAAAGTCCGTTTCAGCACTAGCAGGAATTCATCCTGTGGTGCCTTTGCTGGACGCTGCCATTAATTGGGAAGGCAGAGGTCCCAGCTCTCAAGAAGGCTACAGTAGGACATTTTTTGCTTTCTTTCCTGATCCAGAATTAATGATTTACTCAAAAGTCCCCTTGCCTGGGAGGGTTTATAATCCTCATTGAATCCTGTCTTTTCTAGGCTGTGTGGATGCCTGGGAGCCCAAAGTGCTACGGGCAGCGATGGGTGCACACTTCCAGGTGCCCATCATCAATAATCTGGACTGGGAAACCTTGCCCAACTACCTGCCCACCAACACCCGGGTCTTCGTGGCTGACAACTGTGGCCTTTATGCCCAGGCCCAGCTGTCTAATAAAGCCAGTGACCATGGCTGGGTATGTGAGCAACGACTTTCGAGGTTGCACAAGTATGAGGAGGAGGTGCAGGAGGAGGAAGACGATCTAGAACCTGGAGCCGGTAAAGCCTGGCTCCCTGAACTTGAGGTCCAGAGCTATGACTTGGACTGGACAGAGGCACCAGCAGCTGTGGTGATAGGTGGGGAGACCCACGGCTTGAGCCTGGAGTCCCTGCAGTTGGCCGAGAGCACCGGGGGCAAGCGGCTGCTGATCCCCGTTGTGCCTGGTGTGGACAGCCTGAACTCAGCTATGGCTGCGAGCATCCTGCTTTTTGAAGGGAAGAGACAACTGCGCGTGAAGGCGGAACACTCGAGCAGGGACAGGAGTTAACCACTGAGAGGGAACCTGGGAGGCAGTAACGTGTGGCTTCCCAGGCCACATCCAGGAGGCAGGCGGTGGACAAGGTGCCTATTATATGGTTACTGGAAAAATGAGGATTTCCACGGGTCTCTGCTATCCTCAAGAATAACAAGGGTGAGAATTCCTCCTGAGCTATCCCCCGCTCCCTAACAGAACTTCCTCTTAAGAGAACCCAGAGGTCGAGCATGACTCGTGTCCCAACTGGTGGCAGAGTGGGATTGCTTTGATACGTTTGAGGGGAGCGGTTTTGGCAGGAACAATCTCTCCCAGGCGGACGGCCTGGACTTGCTGCTCTGGGGCCCCGCCTGGGACCTCATGCAGATGTTCCATGCCTGTGGCCCACACATTGTTCTTGAGCCCCTCCGTGCCCTGTCAGCTTTTAGAAAGTCAGAGAGCCCACAGCCTTTGTGCTGTGCTGAGCCCACCAAGGCTGGGGCCCGGCCTTCTAGCTTCACAGAGCCGTACTGCCTGGCCCACCAGTGGGCTGAGTCTGGGAGGCTGCTCGGGGACCTCTACCACTGGAGTCTGTTGACATTTGTTCTCAACGCCTTGGAAAAGTACTAAGAAAGCAGAGGTCATGAACAGGAAGCTCATGCCTTTCCAGCACGAAACCGGTCTCCTGCAGCTTTGTCCTGGATTATTTGTTCCTGCTGATTCTTGTTACAAAATAAAGATCAATGAAAGAGCAACAAACCCTATGCCTTGTTCCAGTAAAAACAAAACTGTAAAAAGTATACCTAGCCTGTAACTCTCAGCCTATTTTTTTTCACATCAGGTGAAAGAAATTTACATCCATTCACTTTGCAGTCAGTGGCTCATATACTGTGACTTGTGAGTTCTTTCTGCATATTTGTGATGATCAGTCAGCAGAGTGGAGGGCGAGCTTTCTTTTCTTTAAAATGACTACAGGGGAAGCAGGTGGTGGCAGAGTGTTGAACGATGATGGAAAATTGCTCTCTTACATTCTTTTCCATCTTAAGGCCAACATTTGTTTTTTTGCCACTTCCCCAGGAAATTAAAATAAAAAATGAGCAGTACATGACAAGCACCAGCTCAGAGACACTGTCGGAGGGTTGGCCCCTGGGCTCCTCGCCTTTGTGCGGAGGGAGCGCTGTGGGTGATTTTTGCCACAAGGTGGCAGCCATGCCTCAAAGCCACTCCCAGCCCTGAAGGAGGAGACAGGGGTTTCCTGGATTCAAGTTGTTGGAAATGCTGGAGTCTGGTCTCCACAGAGGGCAGGCCACTTGTGTTCAGAGGGACAGAAGGTGGAGAAACATCCAGCTTCTGGTTCTCAGCAGAATCTGAAGCCTAGGTAGACAGCGGACCAAAAACTAAGGAGGAATCAGAGGTGGGAAGTGGCTGCAGCAAGAAAAATCGGCCCAACTCCTTGCCTTTGAGTGGAACATCTGGGAAGGCAGCTCTGGGCAAATGCTGCTGTCCCCGGACGCCCGCAACTCCCCTTGGGAACCCTCACCCTGGTTTGGAGCTTCAGGGCAGGGAGAGCTGCAGAGTCCTTTCCCAGCCCCCCAGCCCCACCAGCCAGCTTGCTATAAGAATCCTGTCCTTAACGGCCCAGAGGGTGAGCAGACCTCTGGGGATAGGTTTCTAGCAGTTTCACCTGGGACCTTCTACCCCTTGCCCCATGGTTGATAGGAACACCTACTGTACCCTTCCAAGCTGAGCTGCCTTTAGCTCTACTTTGGACATCTTGTCCCTTGAAGGCCCCAGTAGCAACACCTCACCTGGGATCCTATAACTAGTGCTGAAAGCCACCAGCTGTGCTGCAGGGCCCAGATGCCCCCCCCCCTCCATCCTGGGGCCCAGCCCTTCACCCCACCTTTCCCTGGGAGCAGATCTGGCTGGCTCACTTAAAACAATTTTAGGAAACACGTAGGCATCTTTAAACTCCAGGAACTTACATTCTGTCTTCCATCAGCGAATACACAGAGGTAACGAGCTAGAAGCCAAGCGAACGGATGAGCTCTTTATTGCTGTGGGCGACTGAAAGTCTGAACGAGGTCTCCCTGTTATGTCACTGCAGCTGAGACGGAGCAAGCTGGACCGCCCTGGCTGGACTCAGGAAGCCTCGGCCAAGACCAATGCTCAGGGGTCAGGCATAACCGAGTACGAATCTGTTGCAGATGGCATTGGTTCTCTTCCTACTACATTTTTTTTATTGTAGGGAACCTACCTTCAGCTGAAGCCGTGTGTTTGGAGGGCCCGCCTCAAAGCTGCTGCTACTTCAGAGTGCAAGAAGGGAATAAGGGTTGGGGAGGGGACAGGGTTACAGCAGGCTTTGGCCTCCCAGCTTCCCTTTCACCTCTGTGATGGGAGGTATGTATGTGTGTTTGGGCTGGGGTGGGGGGTGCGTACTGACTGCCGACTGGGAGGCATAGTGGGCTCCTGACTCATTGGGGCCTTCCTTCCACATCCTGTGATGCCCAAAGATTTCTTTTTAGCCCTGGGTCCCAACATCATGCCTCCTACTGAATCCTAGTTCTAGCCTGTGTGGGTGACTGGCCTGTGAGGCACAAACACCCAGGAATCTGGATTTGGGGTTGCCTGCCTCCTTTGGGCTACACAGTGGCTAACGGGCTTCCATGAGTTGGTACGTTATTAACAGAAGTCCAACAGTCCTTCAGAATAAGTTCTACCCGACTACAACCACACACTTCCTGGCTTGGGAAGTATTCCAGACCCCCAAGGGGCTGGAACACATCATACCTTAAACAAAGCAGATTTTCTTCATGCTTTCACATTTGAGGCATACCCAGGACATCCTTTTTTTTTTTTTTTTTTAAAGGTTTTATTTTCTTATTTATTTGACAAACAGAGATCACAAGTAGGCAGAGAGTAGGCTCGATCCCAAGACCTTGGGACCATGACCTGAGCCACCCAGGCACCCCTACCCAGGACATCCTAATGTCATATTTCCCCCACTAGAAGGAAAAATCCCAGCCATAAAGTAGACCCAACATAAAATTTTCCTGCAAACCGCTGTTTCCCAGAAAATATTTCCTCTGCACCATTTACTAATATCGAATAATCAAGAATGAAGCTAATAGGCAACAGCCATTTGTCAACAAAGAATTCTCCCTTGGGCGACCTACTTGGATGTAAGCCATGGAGTCAGCAAAGAGGGATGCTTCAGGGGTGCCTGGGTGGCTCAGTGGGTTAAGCCTCTGCCTTTGACTCAGGTCATGATCTCAGGGTCCTGAGATCAAGCCCTGCATCGGGCTCTCTGTTCAGGGAGTCTGCTTCCCCCCTTCTCTCTGCCTGCCTCTCTGACTACTCGTGATCTCTCTCTGTCAAATAAATAAAATCTTAAAAAAAAAAAAAAGAGGACTGCTTCAGGGAACTTGAAATATCCCAAGCTCTGGGCCTTGGGATCAGTCCTCTGTTCACACAGCACCATCCAAAGGAGCCACAGAGGGCCACCTGTGGAAGCTCCCCACTGTCCACATGAGGCCACATTCCAGTCCTATGGGGCAAGCACTGGCCTCCCCAGCCTGGCCCAGGGAGATAGCTTACAATCAGGATGTGTATGTATCTGTGTGCCCAGAGGGGGCTGGGCCAGGTGCCTGCTCAGATCCCTACGGGAGCTACAAGCCCAAGTCTACACGCACGTTCAGGTACGTGCACACGCACGCACTCAACGCACACTGGTATTCTCCTTAAGCTGACACCTGTCTGGGTCCTGCTGATCTGATCTTGGACCAAGGTTCTGTCTCTAGATCGCTGCAGAGCTCCGTTTGCTACCCCCGAACAAGACAGCAGGAGGAGAGAACAGCTTTTTTGTGTCTTTAATTAGGCAAGAGGCAAAAACAAAGTCTGCCTGAAAATTACCACTTGAAGCTTGGCTGATGCCAAAGACAGTACTAGCTCCCTGTGCTTGGGTAAGCGAGAGCCACTGAATTTGAGGACACGCTTGGCGATGGTGGGTGGGTCGGGGTGGTGGGGGAAGCAGGCAACCACCTCACTCTTGGAAAGGAAGCTTCAGTTGCGCCCTGGCATTCAGCGCTGCCCACTGTACGTACCAATTCCAAACACACACCCTTTCTCTTAACCGGATCTTTATTGTTGGGGAAAGGTTTTAAAAAAAAAAAGTCTCATCTCTGTTGTGAAAATGGGTAGAACAGGATCTGGAGGTCATTGTGGCAAGCACAAGATCTGGAACCCCAGGGTGGCATCTTTCCCGCCCACCTTCCTGCTTCCAGGTTTCCCTCGTTGCTGACCGAAGCCCTTGAATAGATCACAGCCAGGGTTTTAACCTGCTTCCAATTAGTGACAAGAATTAAGGTACCTCGGAGCTGCTTAGTGGGACTTAGGAAGTCCCCACATCGTCTGCATCAAGAACCTTGAGAATCTTTGGGACTAATGAGACAGGGTTTTGCTGGCACCGGCGAAGTGGTCTTCTCCCAGCGTTTGCCCTCAGAGCCACCATATATACCCAGAAGCTTTCTTGTCATAAACCTTCCCACTGATCTCAACCCACATGCCGCTCTAAAAGGGGAATTCCAGTGACAAGGATCCAGTGACCCTTACGGGCAAGCAGTCAGTCAGCCCTGTAAGGCCCTAGAAGAATCACAGATGACCTAATTTGTCTGCTGCAGGGACTTACAGGGACCCCTCATGGGACTGGGTTCTTTCTGCACCAGAAGAGAAGAGACCACTTCTCTTCCCGGGCTATCATGATACAGGACACAGGCAGAAATCCAAAGAACTCCATCTTCCAAGTGAGGGGAGCTCACCTTGTCCTCGCACCTGCCACACTCCCAGAGGAGAGTTCCCAGAGAAGTCCCTAGCCCAAGCTAAAGCTAGGGTTGCCCATTCTTCACAGGGAGACCTGTGTGGGGTTCCCTGTTTCGGCAACTGGCCTCGGGCTTCAGAGCACGTACTCCCCTGTGGGGAGGGAATGAGCACCATTGTCCACAAGGCCTGTGATCGGGGAATCCACCCTCTGCCAGCGCCGAGCGGACCCAGGAGAGATGGCAGCTGGAGCTCCAGCAGGGATCTGCCAGTGGTCCGCTAAGCCAAAGGAGCTTCTCGGCCTCGGAAGACCAGTTCTTGACAATTCTGAAACACCGCTACGGAGGTCTCCAAAGAAAGTCAAGAGGATCTTGTATGCCTCCCTCCATCCCCTCCCCAGAGCCCAGCACCACAAGCAAGATTTTTGTTATGAAGCACAGGAAGGGACAAGTTGTTGATAATGTCCAGAGATGCCTGCTTTATTACTCACTAGGCGGATGCATTTCAGGCTTGTGACAAGTGACTCTGATTACCAGCTAACTCTGAACCTCTGAACTACGAGTCAACAATCAAGTCAGCAAGGAGCAGTGCTGTCAACAGCTGACGGGGGGCTGGGGGATGAGTGGAGCCAAGGGTAAGGCCTGTGATCGCATAAAAGACCCTAACACCTAGTTGAGAGAGGCCCAAACCCTGTGAACCCCTAAGCAAAGCCCTCCACCCCAAGTGCCAAGGACACAGCTGTTATCTTTCTTCTGTGGGAGCCAAGCTACCTGAGCCTAGCCACGTGCATGCAAGGCCCACTTTTAGTGGACACGTCCTCTGCTCCCCCTGCCACCCTAGGACACATCTCTTTGTGCAGGTTTTTAGGGAAAAAAAGCTAGGCTTCTGGTAATTTCTCATCTTGTTTTAGTTCTGCTTTGAAAAGAAAAGAGGGATGACGGGTAACCAAAGGCAGACACAGGCATCTCAGCAGAGCTGCAGCGGCCCCAGGCCCAGAGCTGGGCCGAGTCAGAGGTCTGTGCTGGTGAGGCGGGGCTCCTCTAAGGACACAGGGCTGCGTGCCTCCTGGGAAGCTGTCCAAGAGGGGGGAATTTATTAACAAAACTCCAAGACCGTAGAGGCTGTTCGTATGAGAAGGCAGAAACTTGGAGAGGTAAGATCCAGGAAGAAAGATGTAAAGAAAAAACAAGAAGCTCATTCTTATCACACGGTAGGAACTCAGAGGAAGCCATCACTACATGAATCACGAGCTACGCTTTTTCTCCCCGAGAAAGAACACGAGCTTCCTTTGAGATCCTGAGATCCCCTGGCCCAAGAACCGACTGCCAAGCTGGTGTTTTCCCCTCACACCAAGAGAGACGAAGTCACTTAGGAGAAAGGAGTTTCTCATCAGCAACTCTCTTTCCCTCACTGAGCGGTGCTGGGCCCTGCACGAGCGTGTGGATACCAGGGGTGGGACCAGAGCTCCAGTGCGCTGTCCCTCCATGTTCGCTCGGCGCAAGACCACCTGGCCAATACTTCACCGAGAGCTAGTGACCGGGAGCAGGCCGCAGTCCTGGTTCTGGCCGGGTTCTGCCAGCCCCGTGGATCCCAAGCAGAGTCTTCAGACACAGTGGGGTTCTTCTGCTGCGGAGAGGAGGTGCACCTTGGGGTGCTAGCTGAGGAGTTAATGCAGAAAACAAGGCACCACAGAGAGGCTGGACACTTGGGTTGTGTGATTCAGGACACGCTGGAAAAGTCCAAGGGTGGAGGGGAGGAGGGGAAGAAGGAAGAGAAGACCGAGTTTTTAAATAACGTCTCCTGAGGCTGGAGCACCCTTAGATGGGCTCTGGTTTGAGCTTTTCTGCTAGGAAGTCATTCACAAAGGCCTCCACAATGGCAGGGGTGATCTCTTCCACGTCCATCACGTACTTGGCCCGGGCCGACATGTCCAGAATGGTGAGCAAAGGGGCGGCCTCGGGCAGGTTGGTGTAATCGCGCAGGGAGTCAGTCATGTCATCCTGGAAATCACCAGAGGGAGAGAAAACCAGTAAGTCTTCGAGAAAGAGGGTAGAGAGTGCCCTGTGCCATCCCTCCCAGACGGCAGGGAAAGCTGCCCCTCCAGTGTCCTGAAGAGTGGGCAGCCCTCCGGGAAAGATGGGCTCTCAGAGAACAGGGAGCAGTGGACTCGACCCTGCCTTGGAGAATACTCTGCATCTCCCCAGACCACCAGAAAAGTCCTCTTTCTTCATTAGCACAGAAGCAACCTCTGCTGCTAAAAATGTGTTGTCCTTTAATGACTCCTTTTGCCATTATCTCTTCAGTTATCTGCAACCCCACTCTGAATATCTGAGGCCAATCTGGACTTCCAACTCTGGAATGATGTGAACAGAAATGGCTCACTGTCCCCATCCCACCCCTGAGGTTTAGGGGGGCAGGTGCTGCACAGCCAGTTCAGAAGACAGGGTTCCTGAAGCTTACACGGGTGCCTGTACTGATCATACATTCCCACGGACTGTCCAGGTGAATTTCCCTTGTTAAGTATAAAAGCAAACCCAGGACCCCGAAAACTAGCAGAAGAATTTGTAAAGGAGCAACTATCTGAGACCACCTCTCATTTGGTAGAGATCAGGAAACGGACTCCACAACCCTACCCCAAAGCCATCTCCCTATAAAACAGCACACACAGCCTTCTGAAGTGGAGGAAGGCCCAGGTCCCTCTGTACAGGAAGGGCTCGGGGCACTCCTGGCCTTAAATGCTGGTGAGCAGGAGGCATGAAATTTACCACTCACTGGTTTCTCAGACAAAAACCATTCCTTTCTCAAAGGGCAGATCTTCAGGAAGATGATTAGAAATGGCACGCACTTCCAACAACGCCCGGTGATTCAGCATCTCTGCTCCTGTTGACCGCCCCCCCGCCCCCCGCCCGCAGGCCCTCCGTGTGGGTTCATCAACCATCTCCAGGATAAGCAGAGGGGAGGCACCTGGACGAGGACGGTCCACCGAACTCCCATTAGGAGGTCTGGGCCAAGCGGAGCTCGGTGCTATAGCCCCTCCCCCCTCCCTTGGAGGAAACCACGGGGAGATGAATTTTCACGTCTACTAAGGCTTCAGTGGGATGACTTCTGCCAGACAGAGCACGACAAATGCCCTTAGCTCCAGGAGGCGTGGGAGAGGGTCAGAGGCCTGGCTCAGAGGGGCCCCGTCAGTGCCTGATGACCCAGCCCCCCGCACCCAGCCCCTTCCATGCCGCCTGGCTTCTGAGTATGGAGGGCCAGGGAACGGGACTAAGAGAGCTGCAAGGCCAGGAGCCCAGGTGAAGTGCACAGCAAGGACGGGATGGCCAGGTGGGGAGCGGGACCGCAGAGGATTCGTCAGACCCTCCCCCATCCTGGTACAGGCATCCTGCCCTCAGGGCCTGGCCACCTGCCGGACCGCATGGACAGGAGGCAGTCCCACTGACCTCACGCTCAGTCTTCTGCACAACCCACCTAATGTGTGGCCCTGATAAGTCACTTCTGTGAGCCCAGGCCTTGTCCCCTGTAAAATGCATTCAAGAGCGACTTGCTCAGGGTTAGGTGTGAGCCAGCAGATGAGCCAGCAAGCGTGCATGCCCAGCAGGCGCCCTCCAAGCCTCACTCTGCTCATCTGTGAAACATAATGACACTGTTCCCAGTCGGGGAGGGGAGGAACACGGGATGGTGCCCACCAAGCTTGGCTCGCTGCCGAGCCCACCCCAAATGCACCTTTTCAGTCACATGCCTAATGCACTCACTGGAGCTCCCCAGCCCCACCCTGTCCCCTGGCTCTGCTGGTCTGTTCTGCACCCATCTTTCCTCTCACAGCCGTCTGAAAGGGGTTAGAGTTTAATACATTCAGAGCAGCCTCCATTTGTGCTTTGTGTGGAGGGGGCTCGTGTTGCCCCAAGGCAGGGCCCTGTGAACCTGCTTTGTTCCCTCCACCTAGCAGCAGAGCAGGGGGGAATTTAGCTGCCTGGGAGGGGCCCCGGCAGGGCTGAGCAGGGGTAGCTACTGCAGCGATGATGAATGGGTGGTGGTTTGGGGTGTCTGGCCATGGACCTCTCAGGGAACCCCAACAGCACGGCGTGAAATGAGTGCCGGGCTCTGATCCACTGGAGATGCAGATGGGCGGAAAGAAGGCAGGGGGCTTCGGAAAGGGTGTCTGTCCATCATCAGGTTTGTGCTGGCGCTGGGGTGGGGCAGGGGGAGATGACGGAGCATGCGTGGATGGGCTGCCTGGGGGTGGGGACCGAGTCAGAGCGGTGACAGCCATCTTACAGGGACTCCTGTGTCGCCGGGATAGAGGCTCTGGCCCCCTGCGGGAGCTGGCCCAGCTCAACACCCGGCCTTCTCGCCCTGTGAGAAGTCCTCTGCGCAGTCCATCCCCGCTGGAGGCCCTCAAGAGACAAGGCCTGGGGCGAGAAGAGACTGGGCCAGCAGCAGTGTCCAACCTCAGCACCCTCCCCGGGGGCTGGGGAAATACTGGTTTGAGTCGTGAGTGTTGCCGGCCATGGGAGGCGCCCACTCTGCAGGCCAGGGCCCAGAGACTGGCCAAGTAAACGCTTTGTAAAGCATCCCGGGCCTGGTTTGGACCCAGACAGGAGGGAGGGAGTGCTGATGACCATCTTTGTGGCTGCCACTTTTCCTAGCAGCCTGGGGAGCAGCCCTTTACTGGGAGGGCACCCCTGTGGCTCTGAGGCTGCGGAGTGGCAAACAAGGAAGAAGGTACAGCAGCCACAGGAAATGGTTTTCCGTATGGGATGACACACCTTTTCATGCTACATCTGTCTGTGGGTTCTTCACCCCAGATCCTGGGGTTCCTTCTAACATCCCCTAGAGCCGAATCATGCATTTCCCAAAAGTCCCCAAAAGGCCCCAGCAGCACTCACCTCCCCTGCCACAAAGAACAGAAGTGGCGCCTCCTCCTCTTTGGCTTTGTACTTGGCAATGATCTTCTCTGCTATTGGCTGGATCAGCTGCTTGGCTGCCTCAGACTCCCCATCATCCTCAGAATCTGTAACGGGGAGAGAGAGACGCGAGAAGCACTGGTTTGTGGAACAGATGGACTGGCGCCCCCTGAGGGAGCCGAGTCCAGGGCCTGAAATGCCCATTTGGGCAGCCCTGCACGGTAGCAACATTTCCCCTGGGACACAGGTCTCACCTCCGGGGTACAAGGGGGTGGGGGGTGTCCACGGCGCATGCGCACCACTGCACTGCGCTCCCGCAGGAACAACTCACCGACACCCCAGACGCCGCTATTCTTTCCACTGAATTCATCACAAACCGGCCTTGGAAGCTGAGCTTCTCCGAAGCCAGGACATGAGGTCCTTGTAGTTTTTCTCTCAATCACAGAACCACAGAATGCCCTCAGATCTGACCTCCTACTGAAGATGGCAGGAGGGGTGCTAGCTGGGGCATTGAGGAGGGGGTCAGGACTGCAGTCCAGTCTGCAGCTATGTGGCAATGGAGAGGCACTGGGATTCCTGGAAAGCCAACTTCATGGCTGGCTGGACTCATCAGGGAGAGGATGGACTGCCTTCCCTGGGTGCCCCAGAGCCCCCGTTAATCATCTCTTGCCTCCAGTGAAAGAGCAGCGTGGGAGCAACTCTGGGGGGCCCTGGGGCTCACTCCCACAGGACCTTGTAACCCCCAACTCCCCAAGATAACTCCCCAAGCTGCAAAGCAGGGAAGGGGAGGCAGGCAGCAGGATTTTCACCCAGGAATGCCACACTGTCCCAGGGGCCCGCAGCCCTGGGCCTGCAGACGTGGCAGGACCTATTCCTGACCCACATCCAACCCGCTCTGTGATGCTGGGAACTCGCTTTGCCTCTCTGGGACTTCCTATCCAGCATCTAGAGAGGGCCTGTGAGATGCAACTGTCTCTCAGTTCAGAACGATTCCCCAGAGGCCCTGGGATGTGGGTGTGTGAGCCAGCAATAGGCAGCAAAGCCCCAAGGACAAGGATTCCCCAACACCATCCTTCCCCAGTAGATCTCTTTTCTCCAAGCATAGTGACCAGCCTGCAAGTCAGTTTGCAGACTTCCACACCAGACTTCCAGAGCACCTCCCCTACCAACCCCATCAACTGAATGGGTTTCGTAGCATCTCAGCCATGATCCTAGGACTCCAAATTATTTTGAGTTGGAGCTGAGTAACATGTCCCAAGGCAGAAGGGGAAGTGGCCCTTGGCTCCTTTGCAAAAGGAACAGGGGTCATCCCACAGGGCTACAGGGAGCCTGGAGGGAATGTTCTGGTGTCTTCCTGCCCTGCAGAATAGCCCCCCACTGAACAGAGAGTGGGGAGACTGAGAGGGACACCTGGCCTGAGATGCGGCCCTGCGGCTAGGGTGGGGGTCGGGCCTTTGCCCAAGGGGGCCCAGTTCCCAGCTGCCGCAGTCGGCTTCCTTCCAACAATGGGTCTGGTCGTGGGGGCCCGACTCCAGCCTAACCTATTCTTCTCAGACTCCAGCCTAACCTATTCTTCTCAGACTCCAGCCTAACCTATTCTTCTCAGCCGGCAGTCTAGGAAGGAAAGCACAGAGCCAGCTCCCAGAACCCCTCTCGCAGGGGCAGAGCCATGAATAAATCATTGGGGTCAAAAGCAAGGCTGCTGGGAAAGACAAAGGCCCAGGCTTGGCATTGTTCTGTGACAGAAAGAAGCTGCAGGGACAGATTACAGCCCCCCCCCCCCCCCCCCCCCCCCCCCCGGGGGCCCAAACCCCCCCCCCCCCCCCCCCCCCGCCGGCAAATGTGAGATCCGTTGCCTCCAGCCCACCCTGGGATTCCTGCCAGGCTTCCTACCTACGAACAGGACGAGGCAGGGGCCCTCGTTGAGCTGCACAGCATTGGAGTCGGAGAGCTCCAGCACGGGCTTGGGGTGCCACGGGAACTCCCTGCAGTCCTCATCATTCAGCACCTCCACTCGCCCCTGCCGTGTGATCACCTCCCCCTGGGGGTCCAGCACGATGAGGGTGGGGATGCCTGCAAGGGAGAGAGCTCACTTGAGAGTCGGGAAGTGCTGGGGTGGGTTCCAGGCTCAGTCACTGAACCGCCACAGGACTCCCTTGCGATTTCCCCAAGGAAGCCGGCAACTCCCTTCAGTGTCCCCCACTACAGTGTGGGAAATGGACAACAGTTCCCTCCTTCTCTCACTTTATAAAGATCGACAAGTTCATGCACTAAAAGAACTTAGCACCGGGTCTTGGCATACAGAAACACGCAATAAATCCTCAGGAGATCCCCAGAAGAAGACACCCCTGCCACCTGCAGGGGACCGCAAAGGGTGTGAAAACACATGCCCATGCGCGGCGTACTTGCCAGCCTGCCGGTGTGAGGGCCAGGGAGCCTGGGGCAGGGGCTGCACACAACAGGGGCCAGCTGGCTGCCAGGGAGCCTGCAACCCCACCCACATTTCCAGTCCTGCTGCCTGGAGAGAGTCCTGGGCTGGAGTAAGAAATGCAACACAAGACTCCCAGCAAACCACGCACATTCCCAACCATCAAGCCTCAAGTGAGAAACCAGAGAAAACCCCATCCTGGTTATGGTCACATTTGGGATTTCTATCTCCTGGCTCTTTGTACCCCATTGCCCGCTGCCTCTCTTCCATCCAGGGTACCCTCTATACCCCCTACCAACCATAGTCCATAGCCATGGCTCTGTCCTTTTGGAGACACTTGTCTCTCCATTGACAGCAGCTCCCCTCCCCCACTCCACTCCTCCCCAACCAGCCGCCTCTCCTCTGGAGCTGACCAGAGCTTTAATTTTATCTGGGCCAGTGACAGCCACAGCAATTTAATATTTATAGATTCTGAAGTATTCAGTGAGTAATTTGCTCCACTGACATTTTACTTCTCTGTGGGGGGAAGAAGGGGCAACAGCCGTTGAGGGACCAGGAATATGGCCCCAGTGTTTTGTAACCTGGTGCGGCTGTTGGCTCAGCAGGCAGGAAGTGGTGGGCCTGACTTCAAAAGGACTTAAGTCCATTATGTTCACACCTATTAGAAGAAGTGGCTTGGCATGTTGGAGAACGGGTCCACAGAGAAATGGAGACCTGCCATTCCCACCGCATCATGTACAGACGCACGCAGCCGGGGCTCCCGGGGGCTTCTGGGACATTCTCAGGACTGGCCAGGCCTCCTGCGTTGTGTGTCTCGCAGAGCACAAGAGATCTGGGGTGTTTCCAGTTCCATCCTTACAGCTGCAGGTCAGCCTCCAGAGTGTGGGCTCCCCCTCCCCGAGGATGGGTGGAGTCCGCATCCTGAGGGATGGATGCAGATACTGCAACAAGCCAGGTGGCTGTGGGTGAATGCCTCCCATAGCCATACCCCATCTCAAATATGCTTTGGTAAAGTTCTTGGCAATTACAAGTGCTGGGTTGAACCGGGGCCTGTCCCCTGCTATGATTAGACAGAGCAGCTGGCCTGTTTGTAGCCCAGACGTGGGATGCTGAGTTGGTCTGTGGAGGACACAGTCAGAGGACAGAGAAGCGAAAAAAAGTAAAACCTGAAGGCAAAGAAACCCACTTCCTGGTTTGGTGCCTCAGTTTCTCCAAGGGACTCCTAGTTTCTAAGGGGCCTTCTTGGTTATCATGACTATAGACTCTGAAGTCCTTGCTGTTGGGGACCAGCAGGACAAGGACATGGAAGCCCCCAGCTGGCTGCTGAGGCATCCTCAGCTGATTCTACCAAGGAACAGCACCACCCCGGGCCTTGGCTCTTCCCAGCCCTTAGGTCACCCACCTAAGGTCATCGGGCCATAAATGGCCACACTGAGACAGGAGCCCTGGTCTGCCTGTTGTTTTTCTACCTGGCCAGTGCAGGTGGGGCGAGAAATGGTCTCTAGTAGGCGAGGGAAGCCCCCCCACCCCCCAGCATCCTCAGCTTTCTCTACTTCCTCCTCAAGGCTACAGAGGGAGGCTGGGGCTGCCATCCCCTCTTCCCTCTCCTCCCCACAGCAAGCCATCCCCACTCCCCTCCCTTGAAGCAGGTTCCCCCAGGCAGAGACTTCTAAGGAGAAAATAGGGCAAAGTCTCTAATGGGAAACTGAAAGGGAATGGAAAATTTCTAATCGATGCCTCTGTACAAAATAACTTCCACGCCAGCAAGGGGCTTCTCTGAAGGGAATGTGGAGGGAGCACCTCATCTCTGCTGGAGCTTGTCGGCTCCCAGCTGGGCTGGCCGGGATGGCTGAGGGAAAGCACAGGGAGAATTCTAAGGAAGATCCAGGCCACCCACTTAAATTTCTTGGAGCCTCATTTCCACAGCTGTCACAGGGAGTGGAGGCCGTCTCCTCCTCTCTTGCTGGGTGTTGTGAGGAGCGACCAAGAGGACAAGCGTAAAACGCTGAGAGCGGAGGAACTACTGTACAAGAAGTATAATCCATCAGTACTAGCTCTTCTTATAAAGTGGTTCCTTATTGCTAGTTTTGGTCATCCCTGGGGTGATTATTTGGCCCCTGGGAAGACAGAGGTAAGGAAGACTGGTGCCATAGCCTCGTGAGACCAACAGCAATCTCCGGGCTGGCTGGAGGAAGTTAGCTGAACAAGCAGAATGCAGAGACAATGTCAACGCCGCCGCGAGGACTCCGGGAACTCTGTGACGTCTACCACGCGTGGGGCTGGTATCCATTTACTTGCGCCACCCCAAGCTTAACGCTGGGCAGAGGAAGAACATAACTCGCCCCGGCTCCTAGAAGAGTTTCTGCCTCAAGCCCTTGGCCCTGGGCAGCCGGGCTGGCCCACAAGCAGTGCATACGTGTCCCCTTCACAGTCTCCCTCAAAACCCGCAAAGAAAGAGCAAGGCCTTAAAGCCTGCTCCAAACGGTTTCCTCCTGGGAGGAAGCTGTCTTTGAGTCTTTAAAACAATCTCAAAGCCATGCGTCCTGAGCCTGT
The DNA here is from genome assembly GCA_003697995.1 of Taxidea taxus jeffersonii. NCBI lineage: Eukaryota > Metazoa > Chordata > Mammalia > Carnivora > Mustelidae > Taxidea > Taxidea taxus. Next base: position 191,430 of record ML104651.1, on the reverse strand, counting down.
CCTACATTGAGTTTGGCTGCTTTTCTACTGCGGGGGGGAAGAGAAGCTTTTGAAGGAGGTGGCGGTGGTAGGGCTGGGGCCAGGAAGCTCGGTCATAGGGCACTCTGGGCAGCGGGACGGGAGCTGGGCAGGCTGTCACCCCAAGAGCTTTCTTTTTTTTTTAAAGATTTTATTTATTTATTTGTTAGAGAGAGAGAGAGAGAGAGAGCGAGCACAGGCAGACAGAGAGGCAAGCAGAGGCAGAGGGAGAAGCAGGCTCCCTGTCGAGCAAGGAGCCCGATGCGGGACTCGATCCCAGGACGCTGGGATCATGACCTGAGCCAAAGGCAGCCGCTTAACCAACTGAGCCACCCAGGCGTCCCCCAAGAGCTTTCTTTCTCTGCTTCTAGATGGCGATGGGATCTGAGGGGACTGGGAGTCGTCACGCAAAGACTGCTGGGAGCTGGAAGAGAGAAATGGAGGAAAAGCAGCCCCTCAGCAGGAAGAGCAGGTGAGGGTGCATGGCCAGGCAACACGTGTAGTCCCATTGTGGGGACTAGAGCAAGGAGGAAACGGTTTGTAAGATACGGTTAAATAGAAAGTAGCGAATATCCAGCACCATGTGTGTGATTACAGCTCTGGGTAAGTACTTATGCATGTGGACAGAGACCAAAAGGAACTCAGAACAGGAAAAACAAGTGTGTAGCAAGGCAGGAATGTGGGTGAGAGGGATAGAGATCTGAGTTTTCTTAACCGGTGTTATGATAAATGTGTATTAGCTTAAAATAAAAACCAAAGAAGAACTGGAGGGCAGTCCGGCAGGGACGACATACACAGACCACGCCTTGGCCACATGGCTTGCCAGTTTCCTTCAGCAACTCTGTCTGCACTCCCCGCTGACTCCCCCAAACCAGCCCCTGCCTGGAGAGCCCAGGCAGGGAGAGGGCAGCTGGTCTGGGTGGTGAAACTCAGGAGAATCGCAAGACAGGGTGCAGGGATGGCTCTGGCCAGCTTTAACTTGGCCCGCAAGCCGCTGGGGCCGCCTGTCCGTGACGGGAGGCACAAAGACATTTATGGCCCCATTCTTGTGAGACAGAGAAACCAGACCCAACAGAGTGTCCATTGACAATGGAATAGCTACTTAAACTGCAATCCCCCCCACAGGAAACCCTTTTGGGCAGTGCAGAGAAATTAACCAGGTATCAGTAGCAACAAGAAGTCTTGAACTTGGAATGTTTAGTGAGAAAAGAAAGTTACAGACTGGTATTACAGCATGTCAGCACTTAAGTTTGCTTCTAAAAAACACACCCAGCACAGCTGCATATTATTCATGGATTCGTACATAGGCAGTAAAAATATGAAAACCAGTTATAAAGATACACATGAAACGTATGGTAGCATTTCCCCCGGGGAGGGAGCCCAGCTCTGCGGGGCGGCACGGGAGGCTCCCCTTTGTCTGTGTTCAAGCACCCATTTGTTTAGATTTTCAACACCTGAAGCAAAACGGTCACTTCTAGGTGGGGGCCACATGGGTGCTTATTCTTACTCTTTGTCCTTCCTTATTTTTTCCTTTTTTATGTTCTCCAAAGTAAACGAGCACCCAGAACGGGACACTGAGGCAGTGCCCAGCCCGCCCCCGGCCCAAAGCTCTGGGGCCAGCCCTCCAAACACTGAGATCGGCTATGAAACATACCGGCACTGGCCCCTCCTCACCCTTCACTGATGGAAAAACACGATCTCCAGATGGATTGTTTCTGTATAAAATCAATAGGTTCTGCCTCAAATTCATTTTTTGAAGGGGGCGGGAAAGAGGGCCAAGTTTGGGAAAGAGGGAGGAGGATGGCAGAATCAGAAGAGGAAGGTGGGAAAGGGAAGAGGAGGAGGAGGAAAAGGGGGCGACAGGGAAGCCAGAGAAGGCAATCCTGCTGCCCAGGGTCCTCCCACTGCCGCCCCCAGTCCCCCTCCCCCCCACCCCTCCAGGCTGGAAGCACCATCCCACTCCAGGGCTGTTCTTCTGGAGGTGGGGCCTGCATCTGTCCCTCTGTCCCCTACACAGCCCTTAGGCTGTCTGCCCTCCCCAAAGGTCGGGGAGAGGAGGAACAAAATGCTAGGGCCCCCAACCCAGGAGGGAAGGGGCGCTAAGCCTCCTTGCAAAGAATACGGTGTTCTCTGACAGCCAGGATTAGACAATTGCTAATGGGATTTGCCTTTTGCCAAGTGTGTCTAAACCCTTTTCTTAGAAAGGCATTTTTAAACAGCTCATAGGGCTGCAAACTCCCCAGGCTGCATGAAGCTGGGGCAGTAGGGAGGCCCGGGACTCAGAGTAAAAGGGCCGCTCCTGGAGCCCAGGTGGCCTGATGAAGCTGCAGGATAATACTGCCTGGGCTCAGTCCAGAGCGCCAGAGGGAGCCAGGGACCGGCTGCGGTAGCAGCGGCAGGAACAGGACTTTCAGCTTGGGCAGGCCAGGCGCAAGTTCATCAAGGCCTGTCACAGGTCTGGTAATGTCTGGGTTAAAGCCTCTGCCTTCGGCTCAGGTCATGATCCCAGGGTCCTGGGATCGAGCCCGCATCTGGTTCTCTGCTCAACAGGGAGCCTGCTGCTTCCCGCCCCCTCCTCTCTCTGCCTGCTTCTCTGCCTACTTGTGATCTCTGTCTGTCAAATAAATAAAATCTTTGAAAAAAAAAAAAAAAGAACTGTACACTGCCACGGCCACCTGCACAGGCAGCTCAACAAGGCATCTTACGCAAGGCGTCCTTTGGGATGCTGAGTGGTGCTCAGAACCCAGCTAAGCTCTGGGTCCAGCTTCCAGGATGATCAGGGGATCCCCAGTTCTTGGCACATTACTCGTTTTCATTGGAGTTTGTGGGGATCGCACAGGGAAGCTCTGTGCTCCTGTCCCTCGGTACGCAAAGGGACCATCAGATCAGGATACCTGCTCCCCGTGAGGCACAGGCCAGCTGGAGGTGGCTCGGCTCGGGCTTGGGCAGGGGAACATCCTGGGTGCTGCTCTTCATTGGACGGCTTCAGGAGGACACGTGGACCCCAGGACACAGAGAGAGTCAGTCAGGGAGCATGAGCTCTCCCAGATAGCCCTGCAGGATTTGCTGAAGACCAGATCTTCAAAACGGTAAGAACCCTCTGCTGACCCCACATATGTGTGGACTGTGTGTACACAGTGGTATTGTAATATAGTAAGAAACACATAATTGGCCTTTATCCCCAGTTCCTGGCACTGAGCTCCCCAAACCCTTGTAATTTCCTGGGAGGAAGGGGTGAGAGGGACCTCCTGTTACAATATTTGGTCTTACAACATTTGATCTCAGATCCTGACACAGGAGCTTCTAAGACCCTTTGAATCTGGGCATGATGGTGTCTTTGAATGTTAGTGAGATGACTGGTGGCTGGAGACCCCTAAAAAGCTTCAGAAGGTGAGGTTTGGTGGCCAGAAAGGCCTGAATAGAAAGTTGGAACTTCCAGCCGGGCCTCCTGACCTCTGCCCCGGGAGGAGGGCAGAGAAGGACTGGAGGCTGAGCTAATCCACAATGGGCAGGGATTGAATCAATCCTATCTTTGTAGTGGAATCTCCATAAAGATCCCTAACTGGTGGGGGCAGAGAGTTTTGGATTGGGTTGGTGAGCACATGGAGATGCTGGGAGGGCTCTGTGCCCCTTCCCACACAGCCCAGGCAATAGTTCCCTCTGGCTCTTCCTGGCTTGTAGCCTTTACAATAAACTGATGAGAATAAATCAACTGCTTTCCTGAGTTCTATGGGCCATTCTAGCAAAGTACCAAACCCAAGGAGGGGGTCATGGGCACCCCTGATCTATGGCTGGTTGGTCAGAAGCATGGGAGGCCTAGACTTAAGATTAATGTCTGAAGTGTGGGGGTTCTGGTGGGACTGAGAGCTAGATCTGTGGGATCAGACAGACACTAAGCCCAAGTAGATGGTGCCAGAATTCAGCTGACTTGTAGGACACCCATGTGGTGTCAGAGAATCCAGGAGGTGAGTGTGGAGGGAAAACCCCACACACACGCTGGGTGGCTTAGCTGGTTAAGTGTCTTGCCTTCAGCTCAGGTCATAATCTCAGGGTCTTGGGATGGAGCCCTGTGTCAGGCTCTCTGCTCAGCAGGAAGCCTGCTTCTCCCTCTGCCTCTGCCCCTTCCCCTACTCATACTTGCTCTCTCTCTCTTTCTCAAATAAGTAAATAAAATATTAAAAAAAGTAAAAAAAAGTGTTGTGAGTAGGGGCACCCAGCTGGCTCAGTTGGAGGGTGCAACTCTTTTTAAATAAAAATTTTATATTTTATGTATTAGAGGGAGAGAGAGCAAGACAGGGAACAAGAAGCAGGGAGAAGGGCAGAGGGAGAGAGAGACCTGCAAGCAGACCACACTGAATGCAGAGCCTGATGTGGGGCTTGATCTCATGTCCCTGAGATCATGACTTGAGCTGAAATCAAGAGTCAGATGCTTAACCAACTGAGCCACTCAGGGGCTGCATGCAACTCTTGATCCCAGGGTTGTGAGTCTGAGGCCCACGTTAGAGGGAGAGATTACTTAAAAAAATTAAAAGAGCCCAGAATATACAGTCATACATATAAACACATCTGTTGAATGACTTTGGAGTTGTAACCAAAGAGTCAAACAAAGCTCAGGAAATACTCAGAATTCAATCAAAAATAATTTTCAGAGTTCCATGATGCTATGATGAGTAGAGAATAGACAATTCTATCAAGGTCAAAGGTATCAGAGCTGGACTGGAGACATTTAAATATCCTCAGACGCAAACAAAAGCAAAATCCAACCAAGAGACAACAGTACACCTGGCAAGGAGATCCCTGCTTCCAAGACTCGAGAAATGATACCACACCATGGACGTGAACTACAAGGGCTCCAAAGGCGAAGACCATACTAGGTGGAGGGCAAGGAGCCCGGATGCTGGACCAACGTAACCTCAGTGAGATGGGAAGAGACTTCCTGCTGCATGGGCGCCAGGCCCGTGGCACCTCACTACGCCTCCTGCTTCCTTCGGCTGCCTCCTCCCAGCTGGAGCACATGGCTCAAAGCCATGGGAGATGCCCAAGACATGATTCCTGAAGCAAAGCCTGAGTGAACAAGAAAGAAAGGAAGGAGGGCGCCTGGGTGGCTCAGTGGGTTAAAGCCTCTGCCTTCAGCTCAGGTCATGATCCCAGGGTCCTGGGATCGAGCCCCACATCGGGCTCTCTGCTTAGCAAGGAGCCTGCTTCCCTTCCTCTCTCTCTGCCTACTTGTGATCTCTGCCTGTCAAATAAATAAATAAATAAAATCTTAAAAAAAAAAAAAAGAAAGAAAGAAAGGAAGGAAGGAGGATAGGAAGGAAAATAACTCCTGGCTTGGAACTTACATGTCCCCACTCCTTGTCCTAAAGAAGCAGCCAATCCATGAGAAAGGAGTCAGCCCTTGCAGCTACACACGGGAACGGACACGTGGCAAGGGATCACATGAGCATGGGAGGCCACAGGAGGAAGGTCTACTCCGGTAGGGAAGGCACTGGGGCGGCAGGCCAGGAGAGATGGCAGGGCTGGGGAGGGGAGGGTGTGCACAGGAGAGCAATGAGAAATGGGGCTGCAAAGGTGTTTGAGACCAGGCTGCAGAGACTCTTGGAAGCCAGGCCACAGCCATGAGGGCTTCTAGGCAGGAGATGAATCCCACTACTGGAGTCAATCTTCTGGAAGGTTCCCGGGGTTATGTTGGTGCATCCAACACGCTGGGATGAAGCAGGAATACCCGGTGCGGAGGAATGCTGGCGCTCCAGGTGTATTAGAGCATCAAGCCTCTGTGAAGGAGATGCAGGAGAAACCCAAGAAACAGAGGGGCAGGAAATAGGAGATGGGTGATGTGGAAGAAGAGGGGGATAGGGAAAGGATTTTAGGGGTAGCCCCAAGTGTCCGAAAACAAAAGCAAATGAAGCGAGAGGAGAATAGGGAGGTCAGTGGACCGCCAACATCCCCAGTCATTCCTGCGAGACCTCAGCCCATGTTAGGCTTGATCTAGAACTACAGGACAACTGGAAAATGCCAGATTTCTACCTCAAGGCCCATTTCCCTCCCAGCGCCAGACTGCTGAATCCACACCACCAGCTGAGTGTCTAATGGGCATCTCAATTGCAGCATGGCCAGAATGAGGCTACCATTCAACTTAACTCCATAGGGCTGCTGGCCACATGCGCACACAGCTCCCCCAATTCTGCTGACGGGGGCTGCCTCCTTCCAGCTGCTTGGGCAGGAAGCCGTAGAGCCATCTCTGACTCTCCCTTACTCTCACACCCCACATCAAATCTGTCAGCAAACTCTAAGACTCTATCCTCAAATTCTGTCAAGAACCTGCCCGGTCTTGCTACCCCCACTGCCACTCTCCCTCCCCGAGCACCGCCATCTTGGCCCTGGATGACTACAACATCCCACAGCAACCCCAAAATTAATCTGTTCCAGAGGTATCACTTTAGCATGGGATCTAGAACTGAACCTGTGCCATCCCCAAGGAGTGTCTGAACTTGCAAGAACTTGTACTTGCAGCTGGCTGGTAAGATCAGTACAGACTGCTGCACAAGAACTTACCAACAACACACACTTCCAACAGAAACCAGACCCCCGTGCACGTGGAACCATCCCCCCCACCGCTGCCGCCCAACGACGCCATGAAGCAGATCGTAAGGGACCCTGTGAGGCTAGAGGGAGGCAGACGCAGAGGGATGGGCTCTGGGCTGCAGCAGCCACATGGACCACTTGTCCCTCTCCCCACAGGTAGGCCCATCACAAACCCCGGTGTGAGGCTGGGTCACAGTGGGTGCTCATTGTGTCCATCAGAAGTGCTAGTGGACGATCTGCCTCTGGGATTTCTCTTCCAGTCTAGATTGTCACTATGGCACTTATCACTACCACTTTAATCAAAACTTTCAAAAGGCTCTAAAGTGCAAAGGGTCAAGATCAAGGAGACATGCGGCATGGTGCTCGAGGCTCCCTAGGAGGTGGTGTCATTGACTTACTGCCCACTCTGTCCTAAGGTACACTACAGGCATCCTATTCTGACCTTTGTCCTCGCCATTCTCTATCTAAATCCCATCCACTCTGTAAGGCTCTGCCCCAGAGCCACCTCTTCTAGGAAGCCTTCCTGGTTCAACAGCTCCAAGCCAGAGTCTCATCTGAATTCAGATTATTCTGCTGCCCCGCCCGTCACTAGGTGCTGCCTTGAGAAGGATCCTGTGCTTCTTTCCACACTCTCATGTCACTGTGCCTTAGTGAATGTCTGGTTTGACAGGGCCAGAGGCAGACGGATCAAGGTCAGCAGGCAATGCCTGCCAGGATGCCCTCAGGAATGGGTCCTAAGGCTTCGCCCAAGAGGTCAGTGATCAAGGAAGCGATCAGCACAAACACTGTGTCAGGGAGACTATACACCTGAGAGCGAGAAAGCAGGGGGTGGGGGCTCGGAGAGGGGACAGGTCCACTCTGAAGAGAGACTAGCACAGAGGGCAGAGAGGGGGTTGTATACCAGGGAGCCAACCAACGAGCAGCAGCGGGCTGGCCTGAGGCAGAGGACGCTCGCTGGCGGGAGCTGGGATCGGCCTGAATCTCATTTTTTCACAGCGGCTAGCTGCCACTGCTTGCCTGCACACGGGGCCCCTCCAGGTCAGCTCGCTGATCCTCAACGGAGAGCCGCTTGCAGTCGCAACCGCACGCGTGCTTCTCATCCCCACACCGCCAGGGCCTTAAGAGATGGTGCCGGATCAACGTGTCTCCGAGAAGTCCCCATTCTCCTCCTCCTCGGTCGTGGGCAGCCACTTTCCGGCTGCCCAGGCCACACCCAACAACCGTGGCTCCTACCTCTGTAATATTTATAGGTTGGAAGCTATGGAATCTGAGTGTTCCCTTCCCTGCTGGCCGAAGGCAGGCAGAACGTGATCCATTTAATTCTTCTGTGCCCTGCCCAACACTTTCTAGGGCACCCTCGAACCGTGCAGTTTGTGATCTCTCTTGAGACTGCTGTTCCGTGCCGACCCTTGCCCCACTCCCCCAGGGTCCTCAGAGGCATCTCACGGAGCAAAGAAAGAGGGCACAGACTGCCACCCTCAAAGTGACTATGCATGATATAGACCATCTTTTGGTAATCGTTAGTTTCAAGTGATTCCGCAGCCTTAGCACTGACCGCCAGGAGCACCTGAGTCCCGCCTCCCCCATCCAGGAAAGGGCTCTACCTCGGGGAGGAAAGATTCCGCTCATTGATGGCACAGGCTCGGAAAGAATGTGCCTCCGCATGGAGTGGCCTTGTGGTGGCCGGGGCAAGTGGCAGCCTTCTAAGCCCTCATACAAAATGGCACTTACTGGACCAACACTTTCTAGTTCCTCAAGACATCATCATACTCTGCTCTTGAGATTATCCCCTAATGTGAGTCTCCTGTCCACTCAAGGACAGCACCGGGCTACTCTTCTGATTTCTTATTTCCCACGGAGCTCAGTGCATAGGCTTGGTGGTTAGCGGGAGTTCAAGAAATAGATTCCCATGCATTTAAACCTACTCTGCCTTTCTTCCAAAAAGGATTGGAGGTTGCTTAAAAAGCATGTGATAAAAGCCAATAAAAACAGATGAAAATCTCCTCCTGAAGGGAAAACAGGAAGAGTAAATGAACTAATAGGGTCAAGGGCATGCAACAAAAAAGGTGAGTTTTGCAAAGTTGCTAAAGGTGGTTACAAATTCAGCTCTGGGTTTTCTAGGGGTTACAGGGGGGGAAAATGTGGTCCATAATGAAATTCAACGTACACAGAAGATGAAAGAAAAAAATTAAAAACAAAAACCCACCATTTGCTCAAGAGAAGTTCAGCTTCTGCCCAGCTTCTGCTGGGCACTATAGGATAATTGCCTGACATAAATTCCTACAAGTGGGATTTCTAAATTAAAGGTTTTATAGATTTTTAAAGGCCTTTGATGTATATTGCCAATTGCTCTCCTGAAAGGTTGTCCTGATTTACATTTCTACTAGCAGTCTGCTCTCTCCCCTACAGGAGGGATTCTCTTTTAGTGGAGATGGGGGGTGGGGGTGCTGGGAGTTTTTTGCAAATGAGATAAATACAAATTCAGTGTTTTCATCTGTAAATCATGGAAGTAAATTATGCTGAATGTTTCTCATGTCATATGAAAATGATATGATCCTATCATACCAATATGCCCTGGATGAACTGCCTGCCTCGTATCCTATACACAGTTTTTACTAAATTCTCTCTTTTTTAAAGCTTTTATTTATTCATTTGACAGAGGGAGAGAGAGAAGCAGACTTCCCGGTGAGCAGGGAGCCTGATGCAGGGCTTCTGGGTTCACGACCAGAACCAAAGGCAGAGACTTAACCAACTGAGCCACCCAGGTGCCCAATTCTCTCTTTTTTTCTAGGAGATCTCTTTTTGTATGAAAGGTATGAAATGTATTGATGATTTGCCATACATGTTATTAATATATTTTTTAAGATTTTATTTATTTATTTGACAGACAGAGATCACAAATAGGCAGAGAGACAGGCAGAGAGAGAGGAGGAAGCAGGCTCCCTGCTGAGCAGAGAGCCCGACATGAGGCTCCATCCCAGGACCCTGGGATCATGACCTGAGCCGAAGGCAGAGGCTTTAACCCACTGAGCCACCCAGGCGCCCCACATGTTATTAATATTGTTGGTTGCCTTTGTTTAAGCTTTTTGACATCCAAAAGTTATCTTTCCTATTGTAAAATGAAATTTTCCCCCTTTCCTTCAAGTTAATCTGTTAAATATTTATTAAGGCCCAACGCTGAAGCCTCTCAATTTTACTGAGAGGATAAGGAACTAGTTCAACTAGTTCAGCCCAAAGTAGAGACAGGACTGAGTTGGTGGTGGCCTAGACACGAGAGGTGGTATCAGTGAAAGTGGAATAAGATAAGAAACAGGAAACAATGCCCCACGCAAAGATCCAAGAGGCCCCAGGTCTGGTAGAGGTAGGAGACCTGGCATTCTTCTTGGTATGTACCTCTAAGATGCCTCCGCAGTCATCTGTGAGGGTATGCTGCACGGCCCAAGCATGTTACACAGTCACATTTTGTGCACATTTGTGTGTGAATACACACACAGACACGTACAGAAGCTGGTAGAGAGGAGGCAGGAGAAGCCAGAACATGACTGAAGGGCCTTTGTTAGGGGAGTCAGAGGGAAGACACACATCAAAGACACCCGCTGGTGTATACGGGGAGTAGAGAATAGAGAAAACTCAGAAAGGTCTCTGTATTGCTGCAAGGACCAACATGAGAAATCTATGGTCCTCAGAGAAGCAGGGCACAGCGGCATGTGAACATGGGCACTGAAGGGCAGCAAAATCCAGGTAACACTGACGAAAGATCTGGAACTAGCCAGCCGACCAGTAGATGTCACCTGGAGCCCCTCCAAGAATGTCTAGTCACAACCCAGGGACTGAGGCTGAGGGACATTCATACTGGCTGACTGTACCCCTTTCCCACTATGCAGTTACAATTAGATTGTCACGGGATGCCTGGGTCACTCAGTGGGTTACGTGTCTGCTTTCCGCTCAGGTCGTGGTCCCAGGGTCCTGGGATCAAGCCCTGCATCGGGGGACTTGCTCACTGGGGAGTCCACTTCTCCTTCCGCCTGCTGCTTCTCCTCCTGCCTGCTGCTCCTCCTACTTGTGCTCGCTTTCTCTCTCTCTGACAAATAGATAAATAAAATCTTAGAAAAAAAAAAAAAAAAGTAAGACTGTCACATCTCCTTTAAGTGACACACAGAGTTACCTCTGGGGTGAAGATCTGAATCCTAGGAGCAAGGTGTGTTTTTTAAGTGAACAAAGGGGACCAAGGAAAACATTAAAAACCCTCCAGCCCTGTCCTTTCCCCGTCATACTCTGATTGCAGAGGACCCTTGCCCTGCCTCTCTTTCCCAGTAGCCCTACACCCGCAGGGCCTTTGTGTCTTCTGCTGATAACATTCTTTCTCTCCATTTTACATTTAAAACTCCTACGGTTTCCAGATCTCCCTTTGACCATAACATTCTTTCCTTCCCAGCCAATCCAGATTCCCTTACAGGCCCTGCTGGCACTGGGGACACCTTCCTTCGGAGCACTCACAATCAATCACACTTACACTTACCTATACAATTGACTGATGGGGTATGAGTCTCCCGTCTAGAACTGTAAGCACCCTGCGGGTAGGGATTGGGTCTGTTTTTACTCAAGACTGTCTCCCAGGCCCAGAAAAACAGACCTCCTCTAGCTGGCTCTCAGTAAATAACTTGTCGAATGAATGAATGAAAGAATTCAGAGACCTGAAGTTTCATTTATCCTCACAAAGGGGCAATTTAACCCTCTGTTCAGTACCACTGGCCAAAGGTCATTCCTGATACTCATCTGACAGATGCTGCTCCTACACCAAGGCCCGCATGATTTAAGTCTCTGTGCAAACAGAGTGCGAGAAGGAAATAAGCCTATGACATCTTCTTTAAGTTACTCAACCCAGTACCCTTCTTTCTGGACCAGTAAACAATTCCTATCTATCACTTAGCTTTTGTTTGGGAAGGGAACTGATTTCATCTTTTTTTTTTTTTTTTAATAGGCATGAGCCTCCACAATCCTGAAGGGTTAGCTTCAATAAGACCTAGATTATCAATACCCAAAAAGTGTGGTCCCTGGGCCACCTGCATCAGTGTCACTTGGGGGCTTGCTAGAGAGGCAGGATCTCAGCCCCACTTGTAGCCAGAGCCAGGGAATCTGAATCTGCCTTTTCACAAGCTCCCTAGAGGCCTCTTACGTGCATTTGGAATGGAGAGGCACTGACTTAAAATTAACTGTTCATTTTTTTTAAATAGCTTAGCTCCAAACAAAGCCATATGCTTTCTCTAAATGGTAAAGAAAAAGCTCAAAGAACCTGAGGAGTCCCCTCTAAGCTGTGGATTTGTGGCTAAATTTTGATTTGCCTTTTTTCTTTCCCCTCCTACTCCCTATAACACAAGAAGTGCTGAGAACTCAAATATTAGCTGTGTCTGCCTAGGGCTAACCGGGACCTGGTACTATGGCTACCAAGGAAATGAGTTTAATCCTTTTTAAAAAACTGAGATATAATTGACTTGGAAGAATGCATTTAATTCTTAATAGGTCAGTTAAGTGCTTTACTAAGAGAAAAGCCAGCTGGGTGAAGGCTGGGAAGAAGGTATTCACGTAATAGAGAATAAAAACACAGTTTGCCCCACTTAATAACCCTTATTCCCAGAAAACACACATGATTAGTACTTTAAGTCCTAGTTTTCAACACTCTCAGGAAATGAGTTTTCTCACCTACAAGTCCCAGCCACTCAGCCCTCACTACTGTGCCTCAGGAACAAGGAAATGCTCTCGATCCCTTATCCTAGGAATGCTCCCAGAGACTCCTTGAGGCAGGAATTTATCAGGCCCACTTTGTAGATAAAGAAACTGAGGCTCAGATCATGATAATGAGCGATGAGGAAACGGAGACTCAGAGTATCACTGATGGAACCAAAGACTATTCCTAGGTCTGTCCAGCAGGTACCCTTAGGATAGGGTTCTGCCCACATCATTTGGCTCCATCGCAGGCTCCACAGCCCAACTGCATCAGAGCACACGAGGTCAGGGGCTGAGAAGGGGCTATTCCACCTGGACAGGTACTTCAGAAAAAACAAAAAACAAAAACAAAAAACCAACAATGGCTTTAATGGGGTATAATTTACATACCATAGAACTCACAGCATGTAATTTTTGAGACAGTAAGGAACACGAACAGTTATGGAAATAAAGATGTCCTTTTCCCTCTAAAAAAAAAAGCCAAAAGTGCGGTGAGCCAGTCCAGCAAGTCTTCGGGGAGCCCCATGGAGTCAGGAAGGCCTACCTTGGATTCCATACAGCCGGTTGAGGCGTGACCGCCGGGCCTCGTCGGTGTAGGGGACAGCAAGCCAGGGCATCTCACTGAAGTACTGTTTGAAGGAATCCTCTGACCTACAGAGACACACGTGGAAGCCAGGCTCTGAGACCCCCAAAAGCACCACCGCAGGGTCCTTCCCGCCTTCTACCAAGCTACAGCCGGGGCTCCGCAGATTTGGCACCCCAGTTGTGCTCCTCAGACACCAGATTACAGGTGGAGGGGGGCGACGGACTAGTCTACCCCCTCTGGTGTACACAAAGAAGCAACAGCCTCCACATGACAGGCAGGCGTGAACTAGGCCATTGCAAGCGGCCCGCTCCCTGGGTCCCAGCAGTTGAACTCCGGCCCAACGTCTCATTTGTCAGCAGAGACAGGTGGCACTTTTTTTTTTTTTTTTTAAAGATTTTTTATTTATTTATTTGATAGAGATCACAAGTAGGCAGAGAGGCAGGCAGAGAGAGAGGAGGAAGCAGGCTGTCTGCAGAGCAGAGAGCCTGATGCGGGGCTCGATCCCACGACCCTGGGATCATGACCTGAGCCGAAGGCAGCGGCTTTAAACCACTGAGCCACCCAGGCGCCCCCAGGTGGCACTTTTATAAGCAGCCTAGGTGTCTGTGCACACTGTGTTCCCCATGACACTTCTAGTCTGTGTGTATGACAGTATATAAGCACAGTCTTAACCAAGCGGAAGCCTGGGATTCCATGTATAAAAAAAACTCTAGGAACAACAGATCTAACCACAGTGATAAGAAGCAGATGAGGGGCTCCCCGGGGCTGGGGTTTGAGGGTGCGGACTGAGAAGGCACCTTGTGATGATGGAAATGTCTATACCGATTACAGAGGTACATACACTGGTCAACAGTCATTGAATTGTACATAGTGATACTTCAATAAAGTTTTTTTTTTTTTTAAGCTTTAAAAAAGCGACTGCTCCATGCATTATGCCTTCAAATCTAATCCCCAGTCCCATGCAGAGATGGGGATCTGGGGATGGAGCACAGCACAGTGCAGACTTCAAAGAGACAGAAGGCCCTCGGTGTGCTGGCATCCCAGAGAATGTTCTGTGAACGGGGACTTAAGAAGCAGGAGCACCTGGTGGCTTGGTCTGAATGGGAGCTGGGGTTTTGTGATGAAGGAGGGTCGCTGATGAGTAAAACCAACAAGAGGGCCTAAAGCAGAGGAAGTCGCAGTGAAAAGGACCTGCCGTGCTCCAGAAGTAGACTTCCCCCTTATTGTCTTTAGGACAGCCCCAAGGCCAAGCATGTGGCCAGAGTGAGGGGAAATTATGGCACAGCCATCCCACACAGGTGTCAAATTCCATGAGCCTCTGGCTCTTTCCTTCCCAACCTTCCTCTCCAAGCCCTTTCATGTGTTTCAAAACGCTGAACAAATCAGAAAATCACATCCTGATCTCTAATGACCCAGGCTGGAAGTGGACAGGCCCCAATATTTACAGCAAGGACAGGTTTTTCTCGGCTCCCCTTCAGACAGTTATGTGAGGAAATCTGAAATGTATCTCTTCGTTTGCCAATCATCCCACATAAGCCTTCCCCAACCCCCATCTCCACACTCTACCCTTAGGCGGTGAGATGGTAAGGCCAGAGAAATGAGTGTTAACCACCTCTGGAAAAGGGAACCACATGGCCACTCGCCCCAGCTCACGTTACCTGTCCGCACTAACAAAGATGATCTCAAATTTCTGGCCTGCCTCCTTGATCTTCCGGTAGGATTCCACCAGGACCCGGGTGAGGCTTCGGCAGGGTGGGCACTGCAAGAGGAAAGAGAGATCCTGCAGCCTGACACTGGCTCTGGCCTTCCCATTTCCCAGCCACTTGCCAAAAGAGATCAGGTAAGCAGGAACCAAGTAGGACTGGGACAGCAAAACCCAGCTTATTCAAGGAGCAGAAACAAACACAGGCGCCTCCCACCCACACGGGGCACGCCAGGGGGCGGCAGTTCAAACAAACGCCCCCATAGAGACTGCTGGAAGCCTCATCAGAGTGGGTCAGGAAGACTATACTTTCAGACCAGTCAAAAGAAGTCGTCTTCTTGCTGCCATCATCATTCATAATAACAAGCGCCTGTAGCGTGCCAACAATGCGTCAGGTGCAGGAGGAAGTAAGAACACTGGGGAGACCTGCCCAAGCAGTAACACCTCCAACAGCCCACCACGATGGGCCCTGGTGGCAACATCACCACTCCCTTCTGTCTGGACTGAACACTCACCCAGTGTGCGGAGAAATAGACTCCCACGTGAGACCCCTCCAGGCTGCTGCTCTCCAGGGACTGTCCATTATTTCTAAGCAAGGGCCCTGCAATGACTTCCCTGAAGGGTTTAGGTCCCCAAGGGAATTCCAAACCTGAAAACAGGCAACAGATGGTAAGAATGTTGTTAAGGTTCTTCCTTACCGCCTCTGGCCCAAGAGACCTTGGAGAGGCACAGCCCGACAGCGTTACTGTCAAACACTACTTGTTAACACAAGCATAGACTCTGGGGCTAAAATACGGGGACACAGGTGGAACCCATTTGTGGCAGAGACCCACCTACCTCCGAGACAGTGGTTCCCGAACCCAGGTGATCATAGGGCCCGTCTCCCTGGGGGGTGGTGGCGTTGGAAAGTTACGGAAGCCTGGATCACGCTCCGAGTCTTGGGATCTGGGGCTAAGGCTGAAGAGGTATGTCCAAAACAAAGCCAAAGAGACTCCCCAGGTAAGTCTGATGCTGGGCCAGGCTGGGGAATCACTGCCTCGTGGAGCTTCCTCAAGTCCAGCTCCGGAACCCCAGCGGCTCCCAACTCTGACGGCGTTTTAGAATCATCCGGGGAATTTTTTTTTTAATAGATTTTATTTATTTATTTGTCAGAGAGAGAGGGAGAGAGAGAGAGCGAGCACAGGCAGACAGAGTGGCAGGCAGAGGCAGAGGGAGAAGCAGGATCCCTGCCGAGCAAGGAGCCCGATATGAGACTTGATCCCAGGATGCTGGGATCATGACCCGAGCTGAAGGCAGCTGCTTAACCAACTGAGCCACCCAGGCGTCCCCATCCGGGGAATTTTAAAATACGATGCTCCTGGGGCCCACCCCTAGAGATTCTGATGCGGTTGGTCTGGGCTGGGGCCTGGGGAACCCAGTGAGAATTAAATCCAGTCAAAGGAAAGAGTAAAACTCACTCAACCCAGATGTTCTACATTCTGATGACACGTAAGCCCCAGGCAGGAAGAGCAACAGAACAGTGTTTTCTCACAGGGTGGTCCTCGGACCACTGCCTCAGTAATCGCCTTGGGGGAGGGGGGATGGGAGAAGCACAGACTGGTTAAAAATGCAAGTGGCCAAGCCCACCCCGAAACAAAAGGACCCCAACATCTCTGGAGGTGGGGCTGGGAACTCTGCATTTTTAACCAGCTCAGAGTAGAGAGAGAGAGAAAGAGAGTGTGTGTGTGTGATCTGAGAAAGTGAAGACTGGGTTTTAACTGAGGGCTATTCTTTGAAGCAGGTGAAATTTTTCCTGGGAGAATCTGTGACCAGGGTTGAATCCCCTGATCAGGAAGTGAGGAAGGGAAGATCTCGAGACACTTGAGGACTCCAGTGGTGGGGAGAGAACCAGAGCTCGGACAGCCGGAGAGCGGGACGGTGATAAGCACTCGGCCGCCCACTTGGCCAGTCAGCAAGGCCAAGACTGCAGGACTTGGGCAGCACCAAGAAATGAGGTCAGTCACCTCCGGGGCCAGAAGAGCGACCCAGAGACTGTGACTTTGCGATGGTGAGAGTTTAAACACCAAACCTTACAACCTTCGAGTCCGCCTCTAATTGTTAAGGTGACAGTTACTATGGACATAGCACCGAAGTCCGTCTCCCGGCTCTCATGGCTTCTCACTCAGCCCTCAAAACCGAACTTCCCTTTTCCAATCCCATCTCCTTCAGCCCACGAATTAAAGCTCCCAGCAGGGACATTCTGATCTCTTTTAAAAATCTTAACCGTGACCTGGAGAATACTGTAACTTCCTCATGGCCATACGCTCTTGCCGAGTAAACTCGCTCATAGACATTTCATCTGTATGTTCTCTGCCACTGGGGACGAAGTCAGGGTGGAGGACGGAGCGAGGAGTCCGGGATGGTCACGTCAAGGTCCTACCTTCTGGGTCATCGCGGATCACCAGCAGCCCATTCCTGCACACGACCTTCCCGGTGGTGGCGTCTAGGAATATTAGTGAGGGAATGTTGGAAATGCGGTATTTGTTCCACAGTTTAAGCTGTAAGAAGAACAATGAAACAGGTGGTTAAGTCCAAACTGCATGAATTGCAGCGTCCTTTCTGCCCTTCGGGCCTGAGCGGTGAACAAACCGGAACACACCGAAGTGCAGATCAACCAACAAGTGAAGCTGCAGGCCCACGGCCCTGGCAGTCTGGGGCAGGGCAGGGGCGTCTGAGTCCCACCCGGGAAGGAAGGGAGGCTTTTTGTCCGTGCCTCTCAACCCTCTCAGCTGGCAGGTGCTCCCCTGCTTCCCCGGCTCTGCTGTGCCCCCTGAGCCCCGAGGGAGAGGGGACAAGAGTATTCAACAGGAGACCAAGTAGCCGGAGTCTGGCCTGCTCCCCACTCCACCGATCGAGCACCGGCAGTGGCCGTGTGTGCCACTCACCCACAAACACAGGGGAAGCAACACCCTGAGCCAGCCCCAAGTTCTCGGTGCCACTTAAAACAACCCACAGTCTACCGGCAAGCTCTTGAGGGTGGCTGTGCCAATAGCCCAAGACAGGGAGCTGAGTGCGGGCCGGCTCCCTTTATGTGCTCCCAGCCATCGGGGTGAACACCATTCAGGTGGGCCACTGGGCGCTCTGGAACTTGACTGCCAAGCCCAGAGAGTGACATAATTACACAAAATGTCCAACTACCAAGGTGGCTCCAGAGAAGAAAGAAACCAGGGGAAACAGAAGAATGGCGACTGGTGATTCAGCTGCAGCCTCCCTTCCGGGGGCTGGGGGCCCAGGCAGGGGGGCCGGCCACCTGGGCATTGGCAGAATGGGGCACGGATGTGTCCAAGGGAAGAAGGCACCAGAAGTCCAGCTGCACAGAGAAGATTACTAATTACAGATTACAGAGCAGATTACAGAGCAGTTTTTAATTCAATCCTGAGGAGCGAGGGAGTCGGGTGGGGTATGTACCGAGAAGTGTGAGGGCTTCCCCTATCTGTGGAGACCTGAGTCTTGGCAGGAAAGGCTGTGGGACCCCACTGCCAACTGGCTGGGCCCCGCCTTTGCAGCCCTTCGAGCTAGAGCGACTCTGCACGTAGTTTGCACTGCCCAGAGCTGCATCATTCCAGAGAAACCTGATAGAGGCTATAGAGTCTGCATTTTTAAGAAGTTCAATGGCAGAACAAGACCATCCCGTTGCTGGGCTTAGCTCTGAAAGTGCAAGGATCCAGCCAGGCTAATAAGCTTGAAAGGGGGCAGGGAGGAAGATGAAGTGACTTCTCTGGTTTAAAAAGTAATTACTGGGGGAGAAAAGTAATGACTGGAAAAAATGAGAAATGTAGCAAACCATTAAAGTTGAGATAAAAATCAGCCATGACTCACCACTAATGAAAGCTGGGACAGCTTCACATTTCCACCAGCAGTCAAGAGAGAGCTCATTCCTCAGTATTCTCATCGATGTTAGTTGGTTTTTTTTTTTTTTAATAGGAAGAAATGAAGCCTTGTTTTTGTTGCTTATCTTTTACTCATTGATCTTTAGGCATTTCATGTCTCACTATTGCAAATACACTGTTTCTTCCGCATATCTTTTGGTGACTGGTGAGTGCTAAAATACACTCAACAGATACTAACTGGCACTTACTAACTTACCACTAACTTCCTTCCTTAACTCTGCACAAAAGATGCAAGAAAGAACAAGGCAGATGAAGTCATTGCCCTCACACAGCTTCTATTCTAGTGCTAGAGACAAGTAACAAACAAGACTAGAACAATAATTTCAGATAATTTCAGGGGGGTAGTGGTACCTACTTTAGAGAGGGATCAGGGAAGGCATCTTTGAAGAAATGGCATTTGAGCACAAACCTCTGATAGGAGACAGAGTGGGATATAAATCACAAATCATCCCTGCCTGCGTGCTGTCAGGGGTCACGGGCCTGCATGAGGTTCTCCAAGGATAGGACACGGCTACAGATGGAAAGGCACCCCTGGGCAGATACAGGGGCCACCCACCAAAGACTGAGAAG
Source organism: Taxidea taxus jeffersonii (assembly GCA_003697995.1). NCBI lineage: Eukaryota > Metazoa > Chordata > Mammalia > Carnivora > Mustelidae > Taxidea > Taxidea taxus. The sequence goes on along the minus strand of ML104651.1, from coordinate 172,316 downwards.
GAGTGACAAGTGACAGAGGAGGAAAACAGGAAGACTCTGGTGTCCCAAAAGGCAGGTGGTAGAAACGTTTTGGGGTGGAGAGATTAGACTCCTGTGTCAAATGCCGCTGAGACGTTGAGTATGATGAGGACAGAGAACTGACCTGCGGATGTGGCAACCAAGGTCATTCACGACCTTGACCGGTGAAGGAGTCTGTGATGCAAGGATGAAAGACTGAGGGAGTGGAAGAGGGAGGGACTGGGTGCTGCTCTGTCCAGGACACACACATGGAGTGGGAGGGGGACCAGACTCCAGTCTGCTTGCCAACACGAAACACCTAGCAGAGGACAATAATTAGAGGAAAGGTTGTACAGGGAAAAAGAAAATGGCAGATAAGAGGCTAAGGTGGTGACTACAGACGACTTTCCTTAAGAGTTTTGCTATAGGGGAGCCTGGGTGGCTCAGTGGGTTAAAGCCTCTGCTTTCGGCTCGGGTCATGATCCCAGGGTTCTGGGATCAAGCTCTCTGCTCAACGGGGAGCCTCCTTCCTCCTTTCTCTGCCTGCCTCTCTGCCTACTTGTGATCTCTGTCAAATAAATAAATAAAAGCTTAAAAAAAAAAAAGAAGGAAATTTTATTAAAAAAATTTTTTGCTGTAAAGGGAGCAGAGCACAGGACTATAGCTGGAAAAACACAGGATGAGGTCAGAGAGAGGATATTTTAAAGATGAGGTCAGGGGGTGGATATTTTAAAGATGGGAGATACTTTAACATATGCTGTTGGGAATAATCCAGATCAGGAAAAAATTGATGAGAAGGAAAAATGCAAGAACAAAGCTGGTGAGTAGGCCAGAAGGTGGGATCGAGATCATAAATAGAAAGACGGAGTTAGAAAAACAGCTAACTTTTGAATGTATAGTATACTCTTAATTCAAAGCACGTTGGAGCCTGCATAGAAAGCCATGCTATTTGCAAATAAAGGTAACTTTAGCTTCTTTTTTCAACCTTTATACCATTTATTTCCTTTCCTTATAGAACTAGATTGGCTGGAATTTCCAGAACAGAACAGTAAGTAGCAAGCATCTCTAACTTCTACCTGATCGTAATGGATAGATCTTTTACTATTATATGTAATTTCAGCCCTTGGTGTGAGATATTCTTTACACGAATATTATTCTGCTGTAAAAGGAAGGGAATTTCGACATGCTATAACATGAATGAACCTTCCGGACACTACGCTAAGTGAAAGAAGCCAGTCACAAAAAGACAAACACTGTGTGATTTCCCCTTCCATGAGGTACCTAGAGTAGTCAAAGTTGTAAAAACAGAAATTATAATGGTGATTGCCAGGGGCTGGTGGATGGTGGAGATGGAAGAAATGTGGCATTAATGGATGTACAGTTTCAGTGTTTCTCTTTTAAAAATTGATTCACTTATTTGAGAGAGAGAGAGAGAATATGTGTGTGACAAGTGTGAGCTCGATTTCATGACCCTAAGATCATGACCTGAACCAAAACCAAGAGTTGAATACTTACCCTACTGAGCCACCCCGGCACCCCTAGAATTTCAGTTTTACAAGATCAAAAGAGTTACAGGGATGGATGGTGGTGCTGGCCACACATCGATGTGAATATATATAACACTATTTAACTGTACATTAAAAAAATGGTTATGATGGTAAATTTCATGTCATGTCTATTTCACCGCAATTTAAAAAATAGCCTCCCATAACTCTTTGACCAAACTTTTTGATCAGGAATGGATGGTTACTTTTTGGTTATTCTTTTTTTTTTTTTTTAACATTTTATTTCTTTATTTGACAGAGTGAGAACACAAGCAGGGGGAGTGGCAGGCAGAGGGAGAGGGAGAAGCAGGCTCCCCGCTGAGCAGGAAGCCCGACATGCGACTTGATCCAAGGACCCTGGGATCATGACCTGAGTCAAAGGCAGACGCTTAACTGACTGAGCCACCCAGGAGACCATAGGGTTATTCTTTTGATCTGTTGCAATGTATTTTGTTAGTAGCCTTTAACTGCAAGGTTAAACCATCCTTGGCTTCCTGGAAGAAATCTTCCCTGGTCACACATATTATTAAGGGATCCCAGCTATCATCTTTCCTAGGCCTTGGGGCTCCCATGAACAAAGAGCATTTGGCTACAGACCTTCTTTAGGGGCAGCCTGACTGTTCCCTAAAGTAAGTTGCAGCCTATGAGCCTGAAATATAGAAATGGAAGATACGTTGGACTGGAATAGAGGTACCCACACTGCACTTGAAATGTAAGCATGTATTGGCTCCTGGCTAGATATTTTTAAAGGACAGGTGGCTTCGTACCTGGGCAACCTAGTGCCTAGAAGCTGAGCTAACCTAGTGTGAGTCAGGGCCCTTCCCCAGTTAACTTATTTATAATAAAAGAGAGACCTGCGCGCTGGCTGGCCTGCTGGGGGATACCCTAGGGGCATTAGTACAATACTTTTTAAGACTCTAAAAACAAAGATGCTGTCTCCCCACCCTGCACAGATAAAAAGAACAATTTGTTCTGGGTTCTTCCTGTAGGTAGAAGGACTAGAACACCCTTCCTCCGTCCCACCCTTAATCATCAGAAATCATTCTTTTCTCTCAGTATCCTTCTTGGAAAGGTAAGAAACCTCTCCAGAACCCCCATAACCCTTCCCTTTCCTCTCTCCTTAATAGGGATTTCCCCCCTTTCTTTCTCACTAGGATTCAAGGGAGACAGGAGGTCTTGGCTTGTGTTTTATCCATACTTGTTGGATCTTTTGTTTCCAAATAAAGGCCCACTGGTTTGGTAGAAAGTAATGATGCTTTTAGACTCATCTCTGACACTGCAAAGTCCACCCTTCTGTAGACTAATACATCAGGGTATAATTTTATAGAACAACGATTTACTGAGGAACTTCCGGCATTCAAAGGTGATGCGCAGACTGCACAGGCCCGTCCTTTTAGGGCTGCAGCATCACGGCTGCCCTGCTCTGAGTCGGTGCAGAAGGCAAAAGAATGATCTTCCTAAGGATGTCCATTTTGATACCCCAATCAGAAAGTGAACCTTATGTTAGAAAAGTCACAGAGGTCCTCTTTGATGATTCTCTTATGCTGACTGGAAAGGAGAAATGCCAGGGCTTGAAGAAATGATCCCAAGACTCACCCCTGTGCCTTTTCAAGTGTGTGTGAGATCTTAAGTCCACTAACGGTTTTCAAAGAGGCCTCTTAAAGCAGGTTTCATAACCATTTTGGTGTCGTGGACACTTTGAAGGATAAAAGCTACAGATCCTTTCCCCGGAGAAAAATGCACATTCACAAAAAAGTCTGTGTGTCATTTCACAGATTTTGTGAACTCCCTGAGGGCTGCCAGTCAACCTGTCTGATCCCGAGTGGCCTATGGACCCCAGATGATAACCTCCCCCATCTTAGGAGTTCCTCGTAGAGCATGGCTTGACCTTGATTCAACCAGAAGAGCTATGATATTGCCCCATCCATAAAACTCCCTGTAATAAAAATCAGCATTTGCCTAAACTCTGAGATGATGTAACAGTGATGAGTGGGAGGTTATATCCTGGTCCCACGCTGTCACTAGGCTCCTGAACTCTGTCGGAACCAACTACCGCCCAAGGCCTCCAATTCATCCTCTGCCTTCATGGTGCTAAAGATCAGAACCACCCAGGACTGAGCGCTGACTGCACCCTGTTTGTTTCTTTGTTTTAAAGATTCATATATTTATTTTAGAGAGAGAGAGCGCATGAGACAGGGGAGGGTCAGAAGGAGAAGCAGACACCCTGCTGAGCTGGGAGCCCAATGCAGGACTCGATCCCGAGACTCCAGGATCACGACCTGAGCCAAAGGCAGTCGCTTACCCGACTGAGCCACCCAGGCGCCCCTGACTGCACTTAGTTTTAAGGATCCCCAAGGAAGGAGTTCCTCTTCCTCCCTGGTGTGATATTAGAGCATTTCATCAGAGACGGGAACCAGAGTCGGGGCCTTCTCACTCTCTTAGAGCTCCTCCTTCTTGGGAGGAAATCCGGCAGTGCAGAATGAACATGGGCGCTAGTGGGCCCGGTTCACCTCCTGGCCCTAACCTCTCAGTGGATGTCAGTAGGAGACGCGGTCCTGGAGCTTGGGCGGGTCATGCCTGCTTGCCCGGAGCAGTAATGCCCACGCGTCGGGATGAATTTGGAACTTAGGTGAGGTGACGGGCGAGGAGACGCTGTGAAAACCAAAGCACGGTACACATGGGCCACGTCACTAGTATCTGCATCCAGTTAATGCTTATTGCCCCCTTGTCTTGTCAGCTTCCTCTTCAAAAAAAAAAACCCAAAAAACAAAAAAAACACACCATTTTCCTGTCAGCTCTGTTGTAAAGTTAATCAATCAACCGCATACTTAGTGGGCTGTATATAGAACTCCCCAGAAAATGAGATTTCCTTCTGTCACGGTGGTGTTTTTGCTATGAGCACCTTCTGCAAAACACATACCTATTTTGAGGCCAGGTTTACGAGGTCTGTTGGCTTCCCCCCACCTTCTCTGCCTGCCACTTCCATTTTGGACTTCCAGATTTTCAAGGGGCATCTGGAAATTGTTTCAAGCAGACTCCGTGGACTCTGCTCTTCTCGCTCCTCAGAACTCCGACACGTGTGACACGTGTGGTTCTAACAGGACTCTTGGCTTGGCCTCCTCACCTTGTGGCAGGTGACTGTGGGGTCAAGTGCAGCATGCCTGGGGCGGAGGTGCTGGGGAGGAGGGAGGACACCAGGTTGGCTGCGCCCCGCCCCCATCCCTCCAGCCTTTGAACCAGACACGGGAGAGAAAAGGCTCCCAGCAACCTCAGCACGTGGACAGGGCCTCCCTGGCTGGCACAGCTGCAGCTGGAGACAAGCGAGTGATGTTCACATCCAGTGCCTGCCCTGTCTCGGGTGACCATCTGGCCAAACATCCCCGAGTTCACTTTGACGACAGTCGGACTGGCTGTGCCACCTCCTTTCGGAGCTGCCCAGAGGCCAGGTGACATGGGCAGAAGAGGTCGCAGCAAGCTCTCTGAGCTCAGAGATCTAAGGGCTTAGAACTAGTCCGCCGGATTCAGAAGCAAGGCAACAAAGACGAGATGGGGGGAAAAAAAGGCAGAGGAGACAATATTAGCTCAGCTTGGCAGAAATCAACAAGGATGACAAAACAGGCTATTGAGTTACTTGAAAGTTCCCGTTCCTCAGCCTGGCGGCTGGTTCTGGTTAGCAAAGCAGAGGCTGTGGTTGGAGCTATCATCCTAGGAATGCCGGCCAGGAACGCTTCTCCAGTGACCCACGAAACAATGAAGCAAATATCAAAAGGGACAGGGCTGGGAACCGGCAAACTGCAAAATGGCACGCTTGAAAGCCGAGCACCTCTGACACGAGGGGGGGGTTGTCAGCATCCACAGATGCCACAGGGAAATGCAACCCGGTGATTTCCGAGAAGCCCCAACTCCGGAGGGTGACTCAGAATCTGCCTCTCGTTCTGAGGTCTGGGACTTGCACTTGACTGGGGGTCCAAGTTTTTACTTCTCAACAGCTGCTGCAAATCTATGGGATCAAGCCCAAAGCTAACACAGATGTAAGATTCATCAGCGAGCTCCCTGGCAAGGTCGGGGAGCCTTCTTAGGCAAGGCTTCCCCTTGCCCTTCCACCAAATGCTGACCACAAAGCCTTAAAAGCGTCCCCACCCTTCCTAACTGAACACTACTGAAGCTCATTATCTATACTATCAGAGAAAAAAGAAGCCTTCCACACACAATGTGGAGGCGGCCCATAAGGCTGCAGGTTACTCAGCATAGGCTCTGGAGCCCAGGCTGGCCCAAATCTAATTCTGCTCTGGCCACCCGCTGGCTGGTGGGCTCAGACAATCTACCTCACTTCTCTCTTGGTTTTCTCATCTGCAAAATGGGGATAACAGGGACGCCTGGGTGGCTCAGTGGGTTAAGCCGCTGCCTTTGGCTCAGGTCATGATCCCAGGGTCCTGGGATCGAGTCCCACATCAGGCTCCTTGCTCAGCGGGGAGCCTGCTTCTCTCTCTGCCACTCCTCCTGCTTGTGTGCTCTCTCTCTCTCTCTGACAAATAAATAAATAAACTCTTAAAAAAAATGGGGATAACAATACCTCTACCCTTGGCTGGATGTTGTGAAGATTTAGATTATGTTCCATGAAGTGCTTAGACAGAGCCAGCATGGATCGGGTACTACAGGGTTAGTTAGCTACTGTGATTACTATAAATTATTATTATTGTTGTTGTTGTCACTACTGTCATCTCAGGATCATTCTCAATGCTCCAGCAGGACCCTGTCCCAGAGGTAAGATGAAACCTTGCTCCTGAGGCATGATTCCAGCATGATCTGTCCTGTGACTGAAATTTTAGCCTGGTACAGCTGTTGGCTGGCCAAGTTCACGGGCCAGACACATGTTACGTGTTCAACGAATGATGGGTGACCAAGTGGGGGATGAAAGACTTGAAGGGAGGGAGGGAGGGCACACTGTGGTGGGGCTGGCCAGATAAGATGCCTAGCTAACCACTAGCTAAGGGCCCCCTGATGCCTAAGACTCTTCCCAGTGCCCTGGGACAGTTGGGGGCCCAGAAGGCTTTTTAAATTGAAGAACAAATTGTTCAAAACCAGTGCTGGTGGAATTAGAGCTCTTCTCCCTTTCTCTGATGGGGCCTTGGACCCTGAACCCTCCTCATCTTCCTACCTCTCCTTTGCCTGAAGCCAACACAGAGAACCAACCAGCAGGTGAGACCAGGGGAAAGAGGTGGGTGGACGGGCCAGGCTGAAGATGAGAAACCAAAGCCCTCCTCAAGGATTTGCCCTCATGGAGCTGGAGCGATGATCAACGCTCCCTTCACCATAGCTCCTTCGGAAACAGGGCCTGTGCCCCACGGGTCACAGAGTGTGAGGTTCAGGAAAGAACACGTCCACCCTGCTTCCCGCAGGCAGAGGTATCAGGCCCTACATGCGCCACACACCCTCCTTCTGGGATCATCTCTGCCACTCCACGCTGTACTAAACACAAAAGACAAGACTGGGTTGGAGCAACATTAAAAAATTGACCCTTCAAAAAAAAATTGACCCTTCATTACTCTAAATATCAGAACGGTAAGTTTTCTAACCAACGGATTGCTGACCTGGCTGGGCTATGGGATCCAATATTAGCTCTTGTTGCCTCCCAGCATGAATCAAAGTTCTGCAGGACAGAAGCGGCAGGGGTGAAATACTGGGTCTGCCTTCAGGAATCTTATAGTTTGCCAGTCGAAAAGGATTACAGTGACAGATGTTACTTATTATCTGTTTTACCACAATTTAAAAAAAAGAAGAAGACGGAACCACGGGACGTCTGGGTGGCTCAGCCGGTTAAGCGTCAGCCTTTGACTCAGGTCATGATCCCAGAATCGTGGGATCAAGCCCCACATGGGGCTCCTTGCCCAGCAGGGAGCCTGCTTCCCCCTCTGCCAGCTGCTCCCCCTGCTCCTGCTCGCGAACTCTCTCTCTCTCTCTCTGACAAATAATCCTAAAATGGAGAAAAGAAAAAAAAAGACGGAACCCTGACTACTTTTGTCCAGGCCCAGGGCAGATCACGGCAACTGCCAGGAGGAAGGCAGACATAGTGCAGGAGGAAGACTTACTCCATCTCGGTTAGGGGATGCGGCAGGAGAAAAATGTGGTGACCCCCTCCCCCAACTCCTGTTTATTAGTGCCCAGGTCAGCTGCCGGCTCCCATTCTGGCAGAGGGGGTGGAGGAAACGACTTCTCCGGCCTTGTAGCATTTGGGGCACCGACAGGTAGGGGCACCAGGCCCGACAGAGTGAGGGAATGCCGGTCACTCACTGGTGCCGTGCAGACTTAAGTTCTTGCGAGCCTCATCTCGCTCTGCATGAATTATTTTACAACAGAAATTGCTCTGCCCCTGGTCGGAGAGGTGCCCGAATGGTATGGCACTTCTTCCTTTTATCTCGTTATCCAAGAGCTGTCTCTCCTCGGCAGCAGCCAGCCCTCCAGCACACGCCGCACCCGTCAACAGCAAGCCGGCCTCTGCCTTACCCGGTGACTCCAGTGCGCTGTCAAATGCACGGCCAGTTCCCAGGATGAAGGGCCACACATGGTCTTGGGCACAAACCAACCACTACCCCTTAATCCTTTCTCCCAGGGGATCGCTGCGTTCTGGCAGCCCCCCAGCTTTACTGGTGGGAAGCAGTGTGGCCGGCAAGCGCTCAGGTTCTGGGCGCGGACTGCATCCATTGGAACCTTTGCTCTGCTGCCTCGGCCAGATTGGTCTCTCCAAGCCTCTGGCTCTTCGATGGCGAAACAGCCCAGTGGTACCCATCTCCTGGGAGAATCACGCACGTATGTGCTCAGAACGGCCCCTGGCCCCCAGCAAGCACTCACATGAGGACACACCTAACATGTGCCCTTCCGGGTTGTACATCAGAAAGCCCACTGAGGACAAGGGCTTTGCATGCGGTCATACTGCCAAGAGCACTTAACAGGGAGTCATGGACTTGGGTGATCAGGACAGCTCAGCAGCCCTGGTCCCTGAGGGAGCTGGGGCCCAGGATGAGAATATTCTACAAGAGAACTTCTGCCAGCAGGTGAGCAGATCAAGCCTGACAAAAAGGAAGGGAGAGCAGAGGAGTCTCTACTTCCCCAGCAATGGCGGGGAGGAGTCAAGATGGCAGAGAAGTAGCAGGCTGAGATGACATCAGGCAGCAGGAGATCAGCTAGATAGCCTATCAAACCATTCCGAACACCTACGAATCCAACAGGAGATTGAAGAGAAGAAAAACAACAATTCTAGAAACAGAAAATCGACCACTTTCTACTTCCCCAGCAATGATGCTGGGAGCGGGGCAACAGCTCCCCTTCTACATGGAAATGAAGACGACACTGCAGGGTGGCTCCCAGTCTATGGACCCTTCTTTCTGTGGAGTGACAGAAATCGACTAAGGAATGCTCACAAGCACCTGAGGCGCAAGGGGGCTGACGGTGGCCATGCGGGTGGGCATGAGAAATTAAAAAATAAAAAAGGAGTGTCCCCATGGCTTGGAGACCCAGGTCTAGTGGCAGTGGGCCCCCATCTTGTGATTCTGGTGCAAAGAGCATGGGAAGGAGGCTGCATCCCACATGCGACCAGCAGTGGAAGAAGCCCGCAGGTAGCTGAAGCCCGGCGGCCTCCTCCTCACTCCTTCTCAGAACTCACTCACCAACCGTCACCAAACTTCCTTTCAGAAAGCCGCACTTTAGGATCGGCCTCAATCAACAACAACAACAGCAAATTATTAAGATTTGAAACGATGCCCACCAACAAAAACACAAAAATGTCAGCATTTTATTCTTGCCCTTTCAAAATCGCTGAAATGCAAAGTATTTCTTTCCTTCCCCTGCCCATAGTTCACTGTCGCTCTAGTTCCCTGTGGCCTTGGAGAATCTCGTTCCTCAACGCTTGGAACCTTGGAACCTGGTATCATTTGTAACACTAATTAAAGAGGTTCGTTGATTCTGCTATACAGCTTCCTGCCCTAATGACTCAACAAACCAGGAGATGAGCAGTTTGTTGGGAGTACAAAGGAACATATGGCTGCCAAGTTCTTTCTGGCCGACACCACAGACGGAGGGAAAGGCTGTTCTGTTTCCCCATGCTGCAGCTCTCACAAGCTGACAGGGGGATTTCCTAAAGCCCCATCTGGTGCAAAAAACCTCTAGCTGGGCAGAGTGGTTTGGAATAGTAAGAGGGCGGCTAGTAATAATAGATCAAGGCCAAATGCTATAGAGGGAGAAGGATTAAAGAGGCTGGGAGTTTGCCCGTGAGAGAGGACGAGGAGCCAGAGTCGGTCTGGAATCTGAGAGACCATGTCGTGGTCCCAGAGGCAATGGCTCCAGGGTCCTGGGGGGTGGGAGTAGGGCAGAGCTGGGGTTTCTGTGGCTTGTGTCACTGAGGTTCCTCTGCTGATATAATCAGGGAAGAGTTCAAGTTGGCCCACGTTCCTTCTGAGCAGTATATTTTTACTCGAACACGGATCCCTGATCTGACACCTCCTTTGAGAGACGTGTCACCACACCAGTTCAACCCAGAATGTTGAGTTCATACCACAGAGAAATAAACCCTGAGCGTCTGCACACCAGATTTTTATAGGACCCAGAAGGTTGCAAGGAAACACAAAAGGAAAAAAGGAACTCTCGAAAAAAGGAACTCTCAAAATAAGGACCGTGTAGAAGGGAGAGTGCCATGCCAAGCCTCGTAAATGTGGCGATTCTGTTGGAGGAAGTTGCTTGTCGGGGCAGGACTCTTTCTCTCCATTCCCTGCCCTTAGTCAGAAGGTGGCAGCCACCATCAATTCACCCCAACTAATCCATCCAAGGGACTTTGCCAAAATCAAGTTAGCAAGGTTTCATTTTGTTGAAAAAAAGAAAAAAATCAATGCGAAGAAGACTTTTCTCATCTGAAAACAGAATACCCGCCCCCCGCCCCCGACAACCACCACTGTGATGGTGTTAGCGCAGGGTCCCGGACACGACAAAAGGGCTCCCCTCAAGCCTCCTCTGTTCTGGGGCGCTGACAAGCCATGACCTTAGAGCTCTAGGCTCTGACTTTCTACTAACTCTCACACTCAGCACTACAATGACACATCCGACATGAACACTGCACATGACAGAGCCCCCCGCTCCCCGAACCATGTACGACGGTGGAAAGCTCCGACGAGAAAGAGGCAGACGTCGCACACCGTGGAAACAAGGGAGTCTTGGGCTGTGAAGTGACTTGCCAAGTCAACAGCAAGAGGGGATTCCATCCTTCAGAAGCCTCTTCCTGTCACCTTCACAGGGCTCGAAACCAAAAGACGGGCTCACGTGTCCTTCGCTAGACACGTCCCTCCCGGGTAATAAAATCTCCTGCTGCTTTTGCATATAGTAGGCGCTCCATAAATGAATATGGTGACGACAATGACATTCAGGCTGAGAAAGAGGCAGCTTCTCAGCTTCTTGCATGTGACTCTACAGACGCGGCATGAAGAACAAGCCGAGCTGGTGTCTGCTTTTTCCACGTTCACCGTAGTTTCCTAAACAGCTACTAAATAAGTTGCTTTCCAAAAAGAAATCAGGCCAGTAGGCTGGAAACTTCCCACAGCTTCCAGTCGATTGGGATGGCGACGGCGTCACCCCTCCTAACCCCAGTGCTATGACACGCAGGCAGCAGTGCAGGCTGAGCATTTCCACGTCCACTCCTGAGATGAAAACAGGGGCAGGAAGTGTGGTTTGTGCGAATTACAGCATTTCAGCACTGTTTCTACCTGATCCACGGCAGGGCCACTGGCACTCAGTAGAGCACTCCTTTCCATTTCCTAGCTGATTGTTATTTCATTGGGGGATTTTTTGCTGTGCAACCCCTCCCCCCCATTGGCAGCAGGAAAGCTCTGTTTCTTGGCAGAACTTTCCAAGTGCCCAGTTAAACCCCTTGTTACCACTTTCCTGCCTCAGGAAGGCCCGCGGAGCCTGGGCCAAACGACAAGGGGAGGGAAGGAAACATTTACAATGATGTGAGAAATTCCCAGTCTGGTGGGGGGCAAAAAAAAAGATCAAAGAGGACAGTCATTGGGGCCCATTCTGCGCAGAGCCTGGCACAGGAAGGTGCTCCGTAAATTGGACTGGACTGGGCCGTGACAGGAACTCCATTATGTCACCGGGAACCCGGCAGCCTCTGCTGCAGCTCTGAGGAGCGGCAGGAGTCACCCTGCCACAGACCAGCTGTGTCTTGAGTGAAAGGAGTCGTGTCCCGTCCTCAGAAGCTGTGATCACCATGCCCCCCAAGGCCTTTATATAGAAATGGATTGCAGCTTGCCCGGGGCCCCTCTGCCAGCTCTTGAAATGAAAGGGCCCACAGTGAAAGGAGGAACAGCAGGGAGAGAGAAAGAGGGAGGTAAATTGTTTGGAAAGTAGAAGACAGGGTGGAAAAGATGAAATTCAAGACAGATGTATGAAAGCCGCAAACAAATATCCTTGAATTTCTGCATCCAAGTGATTCATGTAGAATAAGGAAAACAAAACAAAAGAGCTCCACACCCGATATAGAAAAAAATATGGCAGTAAATACAGAACAAAGTATTACACTCCCCAATTATTACAAAGAAATATCGTCGTTCCACATCTCTCTGCTAAAACAGAGCTTTTATGAAACAGGGTGAGTGAAGGGGCTGAGACGAAATCGCTAATTAAGCAGAGGGTCTCTGCGGTCTCTGTCACTCTCAACGGGATGTCAGCCACCAACAATTTATGTCCAAGTACTGAATGCTGATTTCTTATCTCCAAAGGTAACTGCTGCTGCTTGCTTAACATCAGCCGAATTTTTAAAAACATAGTAGTTATTTGCCAGGTTAATGTCTGGCCATTAGGAAAAAAAAAAAAAAAAACCCAAGCAGGAAATTTAGATGGGCGTTTCCACAGAAACACAAAAGTCCAAGATATTGGCCGGAAAGACATTTTTACAATGAAGTATTAGTGTGTGTTGTTTTACTTCTAAACAGCTAACTCAAAGGGGCCACGGCACAATTGGTTCCAAATGCTTCATACTGAGAAGAAACACAGGCAGCCAGCCTCGCTGGTTAACGACTCTCAGTTTGAGGCTTCAGATGGTAACAAGAAAGAAGAAAACAGCAAGAATGTCCCCGGTCAAGAGGAGTGCTAGAGAAATGGGGTGAAGCAGCATCCAAGGACAGGACATGGCCAGAGGTGTGGGGGTGGGGGTGGGGGGTGGGGGAGGCGGGAGTTTTCTAGAGACATCAAGCATCACACTTTTAGATGCCGCTCAGAGTAACTTCAGATCTATACCATGCATATGCCTAGTCGCTTACTCATCAACAGACATTTACTGAGCATCAAAAACCTACCAAGTATTTGTGCCAGACAGTGTGGGCATATAGAGACTAAGGACAAAGGTCCCTGCCTTCAAGGGAGGAAAGGAGTCTGCTGTGTACCTGAACCCGCTTGCCATCTGGACACTCCACCTGGGATGCTGGGCCTTGCCCCATGGTGGGACATGTGAGCCCCATGGGCACCAATCTCAGGCCACAGATGACTGCAGCAGGTGTGGACATCTGGCATGAGTCCAGTCATACCCTCTCCTGGTAATTTAGAAACTGGATACTAAGACAGATTCATGGGGCCCCTGGGTGGCTCAGTTGGTTGGGTGTCTGCCTTCGGCTTGGGTTGTGGTCTCAGAGTCCTGGGATCAAGCCCCAAGTAGGACTCCCTGCTTGCTAGGGAGCCTGCTTCTCCCTCTTCCTCTGCTGCTCCCCCTGCTTGTGTTCTCTCTGTCAAATAAACAAATAAAATCTTTAAAAAGAAATAAAAGATTCAGTATGGTCGGAGCTTCCCAACCAATGTGTAACACCTAGGTTAGAGAAAGGGCCATACTGATCCTCTCAGCCCTCAGGGCAGCTAGAAACCACCCCTCCTTAACCCCCCCCTCATTAGTCCCTGGCCTCAGGTGGCAAGCTGCCTTGTCCCTTCATCCCAGAAGACAAACAGAGATTGTTTTCTAAATGCGGCAGGGATGTGTAAAAGGTGGACCAGCGCTGATTAGACATACAGTGGAGGCAGGAGGAGACTTGCTAGTCCAAAGACAAGCAGAGAAAAATGAAGGTGACCAAGGAGGGGCAGTCACAAAAACAGACGGCAGAGAACAGAGAAGGAAATGAGAAACTGCAGCCCCCACAGAGGAGGGCGAGAGGGGCCAGCTTTCTGACTCCCATTCTGGTCCTCTGCCTCCCAGCTGAACTCGATTTCCTGAATCTGGATGCCCGTGTGATTAACAACTGTATTCTGAGGGCCTAACCCAATCCACTCATGCCAGCTTGAATGCATTTCTGTTCCTTGTAAACAACCCCTAACTAAGCCAGATGCGTGCATATGTGTGCGCGGGGGCCCGTGTGCACCATGAAATCCTCACCGCTTAAAACACCAGCAAAATAAGAGCAAAATAGCGTTGTATGGTGAACCCTTTCAAATCCCTTTCTCATCTGTCCTTTCTCTGTCGTCCCCAGGGCATTCCAGGACCCTGCGGAGGAAACTCCTCCGTGTGCTATGGATGTAGGGACGGGACGGGAGCAAGACGACTCGCCCAAGGTAACAGAGCCCATCTGTGCCCGCCAGCAGCCTGGAAAATACAGCACTTCTTAAACAGGAGCCTTTTAAAAATACTACATGCAGACGTGAGGAAAATCAGCCCACTTCTCTGACTTGTGGGTCAAAGGGAAGGCAACCGTGAACAAACTGTCACAAACTTGCAGAGAGAAGCACCCCTCTTTGAGGTCCCCCCATAGAGGGCTGGCTCTCCCTCCAGAAAGGCTGTGCGTTCTCTTTGGCTCCAGAAGATGCTGCCCTAAGCTGAGTCAGGAGGGAAGAAAGCCTGAGGTTTCCACAGACAAGATGAATGGCCACTTACAAAAACCCCAGCGTCCTTTCCAGCACATTCCCAAGGTACCACAGCATTCGTGACTTCCAGAAGCAGACGCTGCCTGTCGCCACCGACGTCAGTTTCCAAGACAGCTCGGCGAGGCGCTGCACTTTGCCAACGCTCCCCAGCTAGGTACACCAGCTGATTCTAGATTCTAGAAGCCGCTGATGCCATAGAACCGAAAGGGGCTGGGAGTGTACAGTTTCTGAGGTTGCCACCAGATTGCCTTTCTGCTCCAGATTAGAAACATCCCAGTGAATCAGACCTTGACTATGCCACTAATCACTTGCTTCGGGAACTCAAGCTGCTGGGCCTTCTGAACAGAAACCACACACAAAATGATTCTCCAGAAGCCGCTCGAACTTTCTGAGACACGATGACCATTTTCAAGAGCTCAATAATCTTGTCAGCCTTTATCAGAACTGAACTGTTCAATGTCTACAAGCTTCAAACTGGGCTCCAGACCACCTCAGTGCCCCTGAGCCCGGTTCTGGGTAACTTAACAATTAAGACCCCAAGTTCTCCAGGCTGAAATGAAAAAGGCCAGGACCAAGGGTGGGGTCAGCCCTGCCCGCTCCTCTGAATGCAGCTCCAGGCCACAGACAGAAAGGGAAAATGCCCAGAAAGCACCAGGCAGAGGAAGCAGGGGAGGGGAGGGGTCTCAGAAGCGTATGTCATCACTGTGTGCCCTTGTCACGGCGAGGAGCAGGCTGAGAGAGCAGAGTGGTGACATGGACCAGGCTGACCAAGTCCCTTTACTCCCCTGAGAAAGCGATCTCTGCTGTAAACTGGGGGAAATGGCCATTCTTGCCTAGGAGGGTTGCAAAGAGAATGGAAAGACACAGAAAATCCAGTGGCTCCTTCCAGTGTGCAGATTTCCCACACGCCGTTGTTCATATCTATCACTGTGACAAACTTGACACTGACAGTCTGTACTCCTTAACTCTTATTTACTGGTTTTAAACACTCTTTTTTAGAAAACAAAATTTATTTTGAAAGGAAATTTTATATTGCTATTGTAAATGGAAAACCAGTACCAATATACAGAAGATAAGTGTCAAAATAAAAAGAACAAAAACCAAATAATTATTGAACTTCATCCAGCCTGCAGAAGGCTCTGAAGTCTGCTTTCTCCATTGGCAAGGAGGTTAGCAAATGTTCTAGGGGTTTAAAGGAGGAATGCATTCAGTACTCTCTCTTGAAATAAGTACAGACTTGAAAGAGCAGATGGAAAAAGCATAATGTAGTTTAGTCGGTGACTCAAATCCCAGTAACAGTCCTGTCACCTTAAATTCCTTGGGTCCTGTGCCAATGGAGGCAGTGATGAGAAAAGGGGACAAGAATCTAGTGAGGCCCAGCTCAACCTTACATGCTGACCATGGCCCCACTGCTTCCAGAAAGCTCTATAGAGGGACACCTGGGTGGCTCAGTCATCTGCCCTCAGCTCAGGTCATGATCCCAGGTCATGATCATGATCCCATGATGGAGTCCCGCATCAGACTCCTTGGTCAGTGGGGAGCCTGCTTCTCCCCCTCCCTCTGCTTCTGCCTGCCGCTCTCCCTGCTTGTGTGTGCTGTCAAATAAAGAAAATCTTAAAGAGAAAGAGAGAGAGAGGAAGGAAGGAAGGAAGGAAGGAAGGAAGGAAGGAAGGAAGGAAGGAAGGAAGGGAGAAAAAGAAAAGAAAGAGAAAGTCCTCTACCAAGGAGGAAACCCTGCCAGCTCGGTCTCACTTTTGTCATTGGGGTCGTCACAATGACTCCTCCCCACAAGCACAAGCCCCTCCCCCCCAAGTAAGAACCCACCTCGGTGTCGCCATCAAGGAAACTTTAAAAATGCACCATAACCAGGAAGCTGGCAAGGTCCCCTGAGCAGTTGGGTTACATTTATGCCCAACCTAACTGTATCCACCTTGACAAAGGAGGCCTGGAGTCATCCCCAGCGAAAAATGGCACATTGAAAAGAAAGAGCTTCTCCAACCATGTTTAAGGCAGCATTTCCCGCCAGGAAGACTTGCATCAGAATCCCCTGGGGGGCTAGAGATTGCTGGGCCCTACTTCTGACTTTCTGAGGGTGAGATGCAAAAAGATAGATTTTAAAAAGCTGCCTAGGGGCGCCTGGGTGGCTCAGTGGGTTAAAGCCTCTGCCTTCAGCTCAGGTCATGATCCCAGGGTCCTGGGATCGAGCCCCGCATGGGCTCTCTGCTCAGCGGGGAGCCTGCTTCCTCCTCTCTCTCTGCCTGCTTCTCTGCCTACTTGTGATCTCTGTCAAATAAATAAATAAGTAAGAATCTTTAAAAAAATAAAAAATAAAAAATAAAAAGCTGCCTAGCTGGGTGCCTGGGTGGCTCAGTTGGTTAAGCGACTGCCTTTGGCTCAGGTCATGTTCCCGGAGTCCTGGGGTAAAGTCCTGCATCAGGCTCCTGGCTCTGAGGGGAGTCTGCTTCTCCCTCTGACCTTCTCTCCTCTCATGCTCTCTTTCACTGTCTCTCAAATAAATAAATAAAATCTTTAAAAAAAAAAAAGAAAGAAAGCTACCTGGCAATTCTTATGCCAGGCAGTAAAGTTTGGGTCCTACCTGCTCTTTCCTACATATGTCCCTGTGACCTAGGTTTTCTTTGTTTCTTCCCTCCCTTGGGTACTTTTTTTTTTTTTTTAAGATTTTATTTATTTATTCATTTGACAGAAAGAGATCACAAGGAGGCAGAGAGGCAGGCAGAGAGAGAGAGAGGAGGAAGCAGGCTCTCCGCTGAGCAGAGAGCCCGATGCGGGGCTTGATCCCAGGACCCCGAGATCATGACCTGAACCGAAGGCAGAGGCTTTAACCCACTGAGCCACCCAGGCGCCTGGGGTACTTCTTAACCCATCCTGCAGATCTCGGACCAAACGTCATTTCCTCAGGAGAGCAATCTCTGCCCACTGCCCCCTCCTGATGCTCCTCCTTCCTAGCCCTGCTTGTGATTTTCATGATACGTGTGACCCGTCTTCCTCAATGGCCCTGCCAAGCTCTGAGAGGACAGGGCTGAGAGGCCCCGTCTTGGGCACAGGGCCTGGTGTGGTGCCAAGTCCGCCCATAATCCAAATCTCTGCTGAGTAAGTGAATGAGTCTGGAATCACTATCTCTAATTCTCATTCCTCACCATACCTCACTAGTCTCCATCCCAGTTTTTCCACACCTTGAAAGTCTGTACCCTACGGGTACTGAGAAAGGGGGAACCCTAGTGTTGAGAGATGGGTTTTTTTTTAGTTGAGTGTATTTTTTTTTTAAGATTTTATTTATTTGACAGAGAGAAACACAGCTAGAGAGAGAACACGAGCAGGGGAGCAGGGGGGATGGGAGAGGGAGAAGCTGGCTTCCCCCTAACCAAGGAGCCTGACGTGGGGCTTGATCCCATGATCCTGGGATCATAACCTGAGCCGAAAGCAGATGCTTAACAATGGAGCCACCCAGGTGCCCCAGTTGAGTGGATTTTTAAATGATTCCATCTGCTCACCTGAGGGGAGTTTTAAAGTTAGAATTCTTTTTTTTTTTTTTAAGATTTTATTTATTTATTTGATAGACAGAGATCACAAGTAGGCAGAGAGGCAGGCAGAGAGAGAGGAGAAAGCAGGCTGTCCGCAGAGCAGAAAGCCCGATGCGGGGCTTGATCCCAGGACCCTGGGATTATGACCTGAGCCGAAGGCAGCGGCTTTAACCCACTGAGCCACCCAGGCGCCCCAAAAAGTTAGAATTCTTTATATACAAAGAGAGGGTCAAAAGCCTTCACAGCCCCCCTGCTCGTTTCAGCCCTTGAATCTCTTGGGACCCTTTGTGCCCCAAGGAGACCCAGCAGACTTATGCCCAGGGCTGCAAGCAGAGGGAAGGGAGGGCTTTCCATCCAGTCCAAAAGAGCTTTCCCAAGGCTAGCAAGAACTTGACTGCTGCCCTAGGATCGATTTATCCCATAGGTTCTCTTCGTGAGTAAGTCTGTTCAAAAGTTTTGTTTGAATTAGTCCAGTGCTCTCTGCAAATGGGCCCCAGAAGGAGGCAATCCTCCCACCCTTCAACGAGTATAGACACGGCCCCATCTGATCCATACCACCAGCTCTGGCAAGCCCAACACCCGCAAATGTTTAGCTCTGCCATGGGATACATAGAATAAATTAAGTTTAAGGGGGAAAAAATCATAAAACAAGCCTCTAAGTCAGAAGACTCTGTGTACCTTGGCACGGGGAACGTATGTGCTACAACAAATCAAATCCAGTGTGCCAGAGAACTCCATCGAAACCAACAGAGAATGATCCCTGTCATGTGAGACAGGGAACTCGACAGCAGTCCCCAAGGGGAGACGGAGATAAGGAGGTCTAATCTGGCCCCTGCATCTGCCAAAATTCTTTTCAATAATGGCTGAAGAAAGAAATGGCCTAAAACCCTAAGTAAGAGGAGACAGACACTCCAAAGTCAAGGCTTTTGCAAGCACAGAAGGAACAGGAAATCCCCTCAGGTTGGCTTTCTCCTGACGGCCCTCACTTCTAGCATTCTGACTGGAAGCGCTGGGCAGAAGGACAATCTTACCTCACGGGAGGGCATGCTTTATGCTGGGGACCTTCCAGATGTCAACACAGGGCTTCATTTTGTTTGCTAAGTACTTGCCTTTCACTAGAAACCCCCCAGTTTCCACGGCAGGGCCTGGCCTGCCCCTGGACGGCTAAATTCACTCTAGCTAGCCTGCAAGCAGCCCCATCATCCACAATAAACTGGGGTTTACTGGTGACCGCGACCCATCCCCGGCCAAAGAGGTGATGGCAGGTACGGATTAGATACTTGCTTAATGAGCCGGCATTTCTCAGGCCAACGTTTTATTGGGGTTTTACCTCATACCCCAGTCACTTTTCCCCACTTGGAGGAGAGATCCATCAGAAATCTCAGATTATGGGGTGCCTGGGTGGCTCAGTGGGTTAAAGCCTCTGCCTTCGGCTCAGGTCATGATCCCAGGGTGCTGGGATCGAGCCCCGCATCGGGCTCTTTGCGCTGCATGGGGCCTGCTTCCTCCTCTCTCTCTGCCTGCCTCTCCGCCTGCTTGTGATCTCTGTCTGTCAAATAAATAAATAAAATCTTTAAAAAAAAAAAAAGAAATCTCAGATTACCTGTGGCTCTAATGGAGCCCTTCTTCTTTGGATAGGAACAGGTCATAAGCCAAGGGCATGGACGCAACCCTGGACTACTGAGGCTCATCCAGATTCTGTACTGTGACCGTTCATGAGTCACGATCAGAAATGTTCTCCTAAGGGAGTGGTTTCAAACAGATCAGAAGAGACTTCCATTCTAGCCTTTCTTCTTTGTAACTTGTTTCTAATGATGCCACTTTTGGATGAGGTGGGCACAGACGTCTTCTAGAACAAAACATTCAGACAGGCCTTCTTTACCACCTATGGTTCACGTTTATGGCCTCAAATGGAGAGCTGATTATGCTAATTAACTGTTGCCAGAAGGGCTCAACACCAACTATTCTAAAGCCAAAGTCAGGGGCACCTGGGTGGCTCAGGGCATGATCCCAGGGTCCTGGGATGAAGCCCCAAGTGGGGGCCTTCCTGCTCAGCGGGGGTCTGCTTCTTCCTCTCCCACTCCTCCTGGTTGTGCTCTCTCAAATAAATAAAATCTTAAAAAAAAAATAAAGCCAAAGTTACTGTTTTTGGCTAGACCTTTTCCAGCTTTTGGTTGATCTGTAAATGAAGCAGCAGCTCCCTCCACCACCCCCCACAAGCTGCTTCCTTCAGTTGCCACTAAGAGAGGTCACCAGGAACCAGGACCACAGCTAGGGAGTCTGACAGGGCTTTGCTAGGGTTTTCTTTCTTGACCAAGGTGACACGAGTTGTTAGGACATGCACAACCTTACGTCCCTATGTAGCAGGTATACAGTCACCGTGATACACATTTTTAGCCTCGCTGCTAATTCTTTGTCCTCTCCTTCCTTATTTTTATTTTATTTCTTAGTCTCTCGTCCCTTATTTATCTTATTATGTCTCACCTTTATTTTTATCCTGTCACATCTTCTGGCTTTTTCGAACATGGATTGCAATAGGTATGCCTTTGATCTGTTTCTAGAGGAAACACCAGTGCCTTGATCTGAAATAAGGGGGTTTTTAGACCCATGCCAACTACTATGAAACCCCTAGTTTTCAAGGACAGTCTAAAAACTTGAGCATAGAAGCTATCTGTGTTGGTGGTTACCACCATCCCAAACACCAGCAGGGCAGTCACAAATCTGTCACTGGACAAGGTTTCCCTAAGCAGAATTCCTTATCTATACCCAATGGAGGTCAACTGTCGGTGGCACAAATATTCTCTGCTCAGTAATACTCAGTCAAAACAGGATCAAATGTTATTCCATTTTCAGTTTTCTTCTGGTCCTTCCAATTACTTTAGGGGAAAAGCCTTAGTTAGATGCTAATAAATGATGAACGTTTCTCCGACACCTGCTCATCTCCCTTTTCAACAGCGATACAAATCAAAACTTTAAAAGTGAGTTGATTTAAAGAAAAATAGTAAGTAATACAAAATGGTAATACAGCTGGTATTCTATGTAACAAAACCACAAAGGTACTAGAATGACTGAGACGTGGAAAGTATCAGGGAAAACCTCACATCTCCCTCTTTAACCCATCTCTAGCCAAGAGCAGGCAGCAGTCAATTTTCAGAGTTTATTTCCTCCCTTCCGAGCACCCTGCCATGGTCAAATTAGGCTTCACCCTCCAAGGAAGAACTGACGAAATGATTTAAGACTGGATGGATTCAGTTCAGAGGCCATCCCATCTCCCACTGTCCGGGAGTTTCTTTACCGAGAACATTCACCACTCAAGAAAAAGACCAAGTCATTCCAGGAAATACTTTCAGATCCAACTTCCTGTTCAGCTAGAGTTTTACAGCTAACGCTGCTCAATCTGACCCCAAAACCGTGTTTAATGGAATCTATTAGACATGTTTATCCACATTTACCAATAGCAGAAAGTTGTCACTTGGAAGTGAGACCAAGAGGCACTCCCTAAACTCACCAAAGGAGTTAAGACCAGAAATACTGGAAGAGATCCCTACTGAGGTCATCTGCAGTTTAGGGGAATTTTTGGTTTGGGTTTTCTCTTCATTTTAATTGCTTATAAAAGCTCCTTAATGTCAAGGAAAGAACAACAACAAACGTGAAAAGCTAACTTCCCCGAGATGTTTATTCTAAAGAAAAGCTGTGTTCCCTGCAGCTCTGATGGAGGAGGGGATTAAAGCTAGATCCTAGGGTATGAAAAGGAAAGGGAAACTCCAATCGCTTCAGTACAAAACAACAGCTGCATTAAAAGGCCCGCCAGAGAAGCAACTTCTCTGCTTTGTCAACATCTGTTACCCAGATCCCAGATCTGCTTCGGGGGCACCAGTGTCAGCTCCATTCCTGTCAAAGGCTGTTACACTGCCCATCGAAACCAGACTCGGACATCTTCATTCTCTCTGGAAGGCCTGCACCTCAGGCCCTCCTAGTGACCCGTAAACCATCCTCCCACAGAGTGCAGTGCCTTCCGCACAGATGACTAAAGCAACAGACACAACTAAGCAAATTGACAGAGCGGGGGTGGGGTGGGTGATAAGGAACCATGCCTTTCACTGTCACAGATCTGCTTCCTGTGGTCAGGGCCGAGCCTGAGAACCAGCACCTCAGACCATTCCTGGGTAACCATGAAGAACAGGTCCTAGGACAGATAGGTATTTGTTGCTTTTTGCAATAAGCGGGACAGAAAAGATAAATCAGGAGCTAATGAAAATGGTTACTTCTGGGGTGGCTGAGTAGTTCAGTCAGTTAGGCATCAGGTTGTGATTCCAGCTCAGGTCATGATCTCAGGTTGTGGGATCGACTCCCACATCTGGCTCCAGGCTCAGCAAGGAGTCTGCTTAAGAGTCTCTCTCTCCCTCTACCCCTCCTGCCACTCTCTCTCTCTTAAATAAATAAAATCTTTTAAAAAAATGGTTACTTTCAGAAGTAGAAGTGAGACTTCTCTTAGTTTATTGACGCTAGGACCATGTAAATATTTTATGTGTTAAAAGAATAAAATCAAAAAGCATGAGAAAAAAAGCAAATGCTAAACTTGAATAGGAATAGAAACATGTGAACCTGTTTATGGTAATTATTACATTATCTGTACAAAAGAGCGAAATCATTCAAGTGACTTTTGGATACAGTTCTCTGACTTTTCACTCTTACCTGGCGGAAGGAAGGAAGGAAGAAGGGAAGAAGGAAAGAAGGAAGGGAGGGAGGGAAAGAAAGAGAAGGAAAGAGCGAGAGGAAGAGAGGAAGGAAGGAAGGGAAGATTTTATATACAATTTTATAAATTGTATATTACAATTATAAATTGTAAATTTGTAAACAAATTTGTAAATAAGTTTCTCACCTTGGGACAAGAAGGATGCAAATATGCAATGAGAAAGTAAGGACGTGCTCTGTGATGCCGGTTCTGAATCAAACAGACCATACTGAGCTCGAGATTTTAAAAAACATTTGGGTTTCTTTGTTACGTCTACTGGAGGTTTCTGGAAGCAGTGACGCTCCCAGCAGCAGGCACGTCTGACATTCACATCTTGGTTTCTAAACGCCATTTCTCCACCAGAAGGAAGCAGGGTTTCTTAGAAGAACAGCTGATTCTAATAAGATGGGGTCAAGGAAAGCAGAAGTTGAGCATGAACAGCTGCCTGTGTGCCAGAACAGCAAGGAGATACTTAAAGAATGTTGGGGGAGCACCTGGGTGGCTCAGAGGGTTAAAGCCTCGGCCTTTGGCTCAGGTCTTGATCTCAGGGTCCTGGGATCGAGCCCCACATCGGGCTCCCTGCTTGGCGGCGGGGAGCTTGCTTCCTCCTCTCTCTCTGCCTACCTGCTTGTGATCTCTCTGTCAAATAAATAAAATCTTTAAAAAAAAAAAAAAAAAGAATGTTGGGGATAGGGTCGCCTGGATGGCTCAGTTGTTAAGTGTCTGCCTTCAACTCAGGTCATGATCCCGGGGTCCTAGGATCGAGCCCAGAATCAGGCTCTCTGCTCAGCAGGAAGCCTGCTTCTCCCTCTCCCACGCCCCTTGCTTGTATTCCCTCTGCTGCTGTCTCTCTGTGTCAAATAAATAAAATCTTAATTAATCACCTTAATTAAAAAAAAATGTTGGGGACCTGTTAATAGGACCCAAGAGATACCCTGAAAAGGTTCCCATTTATATGGCTTGGGGTTGTGAGAGCACTAAAAAGAATAATAAAGCTAACAGATTCATTGAACTCTTTAAAAATCCATGAGTCTGAAGTGATACTTTATAAAAGAACCCAAGCTAATAAATGTGGGAATAACAGAATGTAAAGATCAGCATTCTGCACTGACCCATGTAAAAATGTGTTTACACACGGGGTCATGGGTCTATCAGTGAATGCTAAGCCACTGGGTGGGGCAGACAGGCTCTCTCCCCTCTGCTGTCCTGTCCGCTGCTCCCCTGTGGTGTACTGAAGAAATCTCTACCTTAAAAAAAAAAAACGCCACTGCGTGACAAGTTCCTGGGGACAGACTGTTCCTATGGTCCTAAAGCATTGGAGCATTTATTGCTCATTAATTAGGAAGGAGAAAATGCCTTTACAAGAAACAGATCTGGAGGACTTTTTAACCAAGTGGTTGGGCTCAGCCTTGCCAATTGCTACAGACCTAATGTTTGTGTCTCTTCAAGTTCGTCTGTTGAAATCCTAACCCCCAACACGATGGTATTAGGAAGTGGGGACTGTGTGGGGTGAGTCAGTCATGAGGGTGGAGCCTTCATGAATGGGATCGATGCCCTTATGAAAGAGGCCCCAGGGAGTTCATCTGCCTCTTCTGGCCACATGAGGACAAAGCCCGAGGAAGGTTATCTATGAGCCAGGACATGAGTCTCATCAATACTGGACCTGCCGGGGCTTTGATCTAGGACTACTTAGCTTCCAGAACTGGGAGAACAGGTCTGTTACTTAAGCCATACAGTCTATGGTATTTTGTTATAGTGGCCCCAATGGACTAAGATACCAGCAACACGACAAAATCATGACGTGCCTCCTGATAAATTAGGATCTGAAGTATATGCCTCAGCTGTCCAGAGTTGCCAAAAATGTTTGACTTGAATCTTACCATGAGACACAAACTCAGACTGGCAACTTCTAGACGAAACTGACCTACATCCTTCAGGTATCACCGTACAGTTCCATTTCTTGGATACGAGAAGGATACTGTTGTTGCGAAGAAAACGTCCCGTTTTCCCAAGATACATAATGAAATGTTTAGGAATGAACTATCATGATGTACACAATCTACTTTCAAATAGTTCAGGGGAGCAAAAAAATACCCACCACATACACATTTGTACAGATTTACATCACACGTTCTTAAGGAAGCTCTGCGGCCAGTGTGGGGCTTGAACACATCATCCTGAGATAAGAGTCCTATGCTCCACCGACTGAGCCAGTCAGGCGCCCTGTGGGTGTATACCACAGGCTCCTCAAAATCAGCTCCCCAGGCCAGCAGCAGCAGCAGCCGCACCTGGGAATTTTTTTTTTTTTTAAGATTTTATTTATTTGACAGAGAGAGACAGCAAGAGAGGGAACACAAGCAGGGGAAGCTGGAGAGGGAGAAACAGGCTTCCGGCCGAGCAGGGAGGCAGATGCAGGGCTCGATCCCAGGACCCTGGGATCATGACCTGAGCCGAAGGCAGATGCTTAACAACGGAGCCACCCAGGTGCCCCAGCACCTGGTAACTTACTGCAGGAAAATGTTTACCATAGGTAAATTTACGTGTAGGGTGCAAGATGGACATTTATCACACTAATCTTTAACATTTCTATAGGTTTGAAATTTCCCAAAGTGAAAGGCTGGGAATATAGAGAGGAAGACTTAATGCATTTCCTTCTCGGGGAATCTAAAGATGGGTCTTCCTCAAACTGCTGGTTTTTGAATGTCCATGTTCTCTGTTCCATGTATAATGTGCAACTGAGACATCAATCCTAGGGGAGGTCGGGCAGGGGGGCCGACTCTCTAAAAGAAAGAAAACAGAGGAACAAATGGGGTTTCACCACGTGAACTGCCACCTTTGGTGTTTGGGCCACTTTTCTCTAATAAACTTCAGTTCAACCAAGATGTACAAAGCTTTGGAAAAACTCATCTTGCATTTCTGCCCTATCTAGACAATTCTCTGGTCCAGCACCACCGAATTTTTTTTCACCAGACTTCTACCCAGAGAGAATTTCCAAGCTAATTGCAACAGAAACCATAATTACCCCATTCCTCACTCTGAGGTTCTTCTAATTAAAGGGCCTCCTTAAGGAATGTATTTGGCATTAAAGGAGCAAAGAGATGATGCAGTTAAGTAAACTGTTATGAATTCTCCTGAAAACACAGATGACCCGGGAGCTGTTCAGCCTATCCGCTGCCCAGGGAAGGGCCAGATAGCCTGAAGCCTTCTCACTTTGTTAAGTGATGCTGAAAGGTAAAGGAGCTAAAAATTGAAGGGCAGATTGAAGTTTATCTCCAGGTTAAGCCCTTCCCAGAGACCAGGCTTCCAAGTCTCAGAACTAGAGCAGTACCCAGGTTTACAGAAAATCATGGCATGGACTAAACAGATCATCTTGCCCAATATCACTTGTGCTCCTTGCCAGTGTGGCCTTACAGTGTGTAATGCGTGTGCTTATAGCATCTATATTAGGGATCAACAACATTTTCTGGGAGGAGGAATGTGCCAGCATTTGGGGGCTGGCAGTAAGCAGCAGGAGTGAGATTTTCCTGTAAGCAGCTCCCGCTGTCCCCAACATGAAGGACTTGGGCAATGTCATCAAAGTTAACAATATACTTATCTTTTGTCCTAGCAATTCCAATGCTACAAAGTTATCCCACAGATATGCATGCATGCGTGTGTAAGAATGTTAATCATAGCATTATCTGAAATAGCAAAAGCCTGGGGGATGGCTATAATGTCCATGGTATAGGGGACGGGGTGCATAAATCATGCTATTCCCATTCAGTGGAATATAACGCTGGTATTTCACAGATTGAGTCAGGTCGGCAAGTGCTGATAGGGAAAGACTGTCAAGATACACAATTACAATTTTTTTTTAAGATTTTGTTTATTTGTATGACAGAAAGAGAGATCACAAGTAGGCAGAGAGGCAGGCAGAGAGCGCGGAGGAAGCAGGCTCCCCACTGAGCAGAGAGTCCGATTCCGGACTCAATCCCAGAACCCTGAGATCATGACCAGAGCCAAAGGCAGAGGCCCAACCCACTGAGCCACCCAGGCCCCCCATAATTACAATTTTTTAATCAAGTTTTTTTTTCCTTGGGTAAATGAGACAGATTACCCATACATATAGGTATATTTAGGAACATGTGGAGAAAGATACGTGCATGTATTCAACTCCAGCAGGGCCTGTGGTTACTGAGCGATGCCTGTGTCTTACCCTCCAGTACAGCCTGCGTTTTTTAAACATGTGCACATAGCTCTGCTTTTGTAAGTAAAGAAAAAAGGGGGAAGGCCTCTTCTTTTTGGAAAAGTTCTGGCAGCCTTGGAGGCTGTGTGTCTCCGCCCAGATCGAATGAAGACTTTTTAATTGAATTAGCAATTACACTGCTGGATGTAAGCTAATCTAGTTTGCTATCTCCAAATATATACTCTTAGTGAAACAAATGATTGGAACATGGGTCAGGGCAAGGCCAGCTCAAATACTGCTTTGCTGCAAACCCTCAGCTGGTGCCAGCCTCAGGCTGGAGTCGGAACATTCGAGTGGAAACATTTTACAGGAAAGAAAACCGATGCCAGCTTGGTCAGCAAGTTCTCTGGCTTCTCCAGGGAATTCTTTCCAGTCCTTCAAGTTATACTCAGGGAAGGGCTTGCACAGCTACGGAAGTAGAGTCTCCCTGTATTGAAGGCGAAGTCCAACAAAACTACAGAGCTGCAAAACACCAAGGACATTTTTTTTTTCCTCAAAGGCTGGGAGAATAGCAGTTTGGCCTTCTGGATAATCCCAAACTTGTGATTAATAAGAGAAAAACAGACAGCCTAATTTGGGAGATCCAAAAGTTTAAACAAACACAAGCAATCAGCTAGCTTCCGAAGGACATGCCAGATATGGCAAAGTGTAAGTGAAGGTCCTGGATGGGGACTCCGCCTTGTCAGTAGAGACCCTCAGAGTTACAGGAACTTGACCTAGTTGGTGGGGCTCAGGGGCAGGGGGACGTGACTTAGGTTGCAGGTAGGGCTTGTGGGGCTTCCTGTGTATCCTCTCCTAGTTGGACCCCTGTAAAAGCTCCAGGGGTCTCCGGGGGTCACTTCCCTCCATCTCCTACCCACCGGGCCGGCTGCAGGCTTAATGCAAAACACCTGTTTAAAACCATTTCACGTTTCTTTTTTTTTTTTTAATTTAAGCTTTTTTTATTTAAACATATAATGTAACCCCACCACCCTCTCCCAACCCCTCTCCCCCCCACCCCCCTCAGTTTGTTTTATGACATTAAGAGTTCTTTTGGTTTGTCTCCCTCCCGATCCCATCTTGTTTCATTTTTTCTTTTCCTACCACCTTAACCCCCACCCCGGTTGCATCTCCACTTCCTCATATCAGGGAGATCATGTGATAGCTGTCTTTCTCCAGTTGACTTATTTCGCTAAGCATAATACGCTCTAGTTCCATCCATGTCGTCGCACCATTTCACGTTTCTTGCAAGACCTATTTGAGGCAAGCTTTAAAAAACTACAGAAAAACACAAAAATGACCTTGTAGAAAGGAAAGGAACACCGTTACTGCATCAGAACATGGAACATCCCAGAGATCTTGTGCTCTAAGTTAATATGTAGCTCAATTAAAGTGATCCTGAAAGAATAACATCAAGTTTGCTTTAAAGTGCACATGAAAAAAAGTCAAGAATAGCCAGTAACCCCCTGAAAAATACAATAAAAATGCTGAATTTGGGGCACCTGAGTGGCTCACTCTGTGAAGCGTCTGACTTTGGCTCAGGTCATGATCTCAGGGTCCTGGAATGGAGTCCTGCATCAGGCTCCTAGCTCAGTGGGGAATCTCCTTGTCCCCCTCTTTCTCCCTCTAGCCCTTCCCCTCCCCAGACCGTGCCCTCTTTCTCTCTCTTGCTCTCAAATAAAGATTTTTTTTTTTTAATGCGGGATCTGTACTACTGGTTATTACAAGTTACCATAAAGTCTCCATACATAGTGTTTTGATACATTATAGGAAGCCAATGCAATAAAACAGAAAATCCGCAAATGCATCCAAGTGAATATTTTTTTTACAAAGCCATTTCATGTTCAAAACCCTTCTGACTCCTTCAAAATGAAGTCTCAGCTCCTTCCCATATCAGATTTTTTGCTCCTATCATTCTTTCCAACTGTCAACCTTATCCTTTAACATTCACAATTGTCTATCCTCAGAGACTCACCCCCCACCCAAACCCTGTCCTCCGCATATGCTCTTCCCTCTATCTGGATGGCCCCTCTCTGTCCTATTTCTCTGAGACTTACTCTTTCTCCAAGACTTGATGAGATTTCTGGGAAATCCCCCGGATCTCGTCGCTCTCAACTCTCATCCAACCAGCAGGGTGACAAGCGCTGGGTACGTGGCATGCCCAATGCCATCCCAACACACATATCACAATTCTCTCCTGCTCCCCCTGACACCGAGACTCCCCAAGAGCAGAAACCATGCCCCTCCACCGTGGGGGCACCAGGGTCGCCACCCAGTACGTGTGTGTAGGAGTAAATGAGAAGAAGGGAAATGTCCAGAAAGGACAAAGAGGAAAAGAGGCTGTCCTTTCATCTCAGAAATCACTGCACAGGGCACCTGGGTAGCTCAGATGGTTAAGCGTCTGCCTTCAGCTATGTTCATGATCCCAGGGGCCTGGGATCGAGCCCCACATCAGGCTCCCTGCTCAGTTCGGAACCTGTTTATCTCTCTCCTTCTGTCATTCCCTCTGCTCATGCTCTCTGGCTCTCCCGATCAAATAAATACATAAAACAATGAAGATCTTAAAAAAAAAAACCACACACACACACAAAAAACACAATCACTGCACAAGCAACAGGTGCAGAGCACACAGAAGCCCACATCCAGAAGGGAGGCAACAGCCGTGCGTATGGCGCACTACCCCCGGCCATAGGCCTTTATCCGGTGTGGCAGTCCCACAGATGAACCTCAAGACCTGACGAACCCCATCTGCCAAACAGTTCCTTTCCTTGCATCTTTTTCTACTTCATTATTTGTTAACTTCCCAACACAAATCTGTTTCTCATCAAAGGGTAGGCAGTCGTTACTCACACCAGGTTCCATCAAAGGCCAGACCGCCTCGAGGACGCCATCCCCGAACAGACACAGCAGCCGCTCCTGCAGCTCCTGACGCTGACCCAGGGGCGTCCCAGCTTCTGACTCACCAGGCACCTGCTCACGCTCTCTGATCGGGAAGCTCTGGGCAGGCAGCTTCAACGTCCAGGGGGCTGCCTGACACATCTCTGCTCTGATCCAGCAAGGGCTTCGAACCTTCACAGATTACAAAGTGGAGGGAGGTCTCTAAAGTCCTTGAAACGGCCCTGAGCTGCAAATGCAACCGTCTTCTCGAGGCATTTGGCAGAAGTTTCTGTCCCTGTTCACTTTCATGTACTTAATATTGAGTGTTATGTCTGCAGCATCTAAACTGGATACTGTAGAAAGATCCTGTAAGAATAATTAGTGTAGATGGGTTTCAATAGAAACAGTTAGCTCCCTAGCTCTACCCACCAAAACAACACTCCTCATTGCAAATACTCAGTTCTGTAAATTAACCGGAGTAAGGAGTACAAGGGAAAGGAGAAAGTGTTAAATAGGTAAATCTTGACATCGTTTCTTATTCCCTCTGCTCTTTTGTATTCCATGAACAATTAATGGCTAGGTCCTGCCAACTCTCCCTCCCAGTGTCTCTGGGAACAAGTCCCTCACTTTTTCTTTGCTCTCAGTCAACAGGCCGAACTGCTGCTCAAGAATGGTGCTGGGGGGCGCCTGGGTGGCTCAGTGGGTTAAAGCCTCTGCCTTCGGCTCGGGTCATGATCCCAGGGTTCTGGGATGGAGCCCCACATCAGACTCTCTGCTCAATGGGGAGCCTGCTTCCTCCTCCCTCTCTCTGCCTGCCTCTCTGCCTACTTGTGATCTCTGTCAAATAAATAAATAAAATCATAAAAAAAAAAAAAAAAGAATGGTGCTGGGATTGAGTGCTTGTTCTAAACAAAGGGTCGTCAACCAGGGGTGATTTTGCTTCCAGAGGACACTTGCCAATATCTGGAGACATTTTTGGTTGTCACACCTGGGGAGAGCAGGTGTTATTGGCATGTCTTGGGTAAAAGGCAGGGATAACGTTAAATATTCTACAATCAACAAGATAGCACACCGGCCCCACCCCCAACAAAAACTGATCTGGCAAGGTCAATAATGCCAAGGTTGAGAAACATTGCTCCAAGCCTCTGCTGCCATCCTTTTGGTTTCCATTCAATTCTGAATCACTTCCTAATTCGAATTCCCCAACACAAGGAATGGAGGTAACAGATTAGAGAAGCCGAGGGGAAGTTAATTTAGTGAGGCACGGGTTCTGCCAAGTCTTAGTAATAGGGAAAGCACCTTGAATTTACTGTGTGATATAGAAGACTCACAGGCAAGCTTTAAGGGCTCATTTTTATAACCTGATATGAATTAGGAAGCATCATGGACTGGAAGGGCCAGGTTGGATGAGGAATCCTATTCTCTTTCCCTCTAAGCAAATACTTTGGAATCACCCACACGTTCAGAACTTTGACATATGCTTTGATTTTAAACACGGTGATCTTCACTGCCATAATTCTGAAGGCATAGTCGCAACTACCATTAACAAAAGAGTATACAATCCTCAGGAATCCAGGAGCTCCAGTATTTAGACTAGGCCAGTACAATCACCTTCATGATGAGACAGACAAGTAATTGATTATTAGTATCACCTAAAGGGAAGTTTGTAAATCATTTCTTTTTCAAATATGAACCACAGCACATGCATGTTTCTCATGTTTCTCATAAGCTTTCTTGAGCAGAAAAAGTTGCAGTCTAGTATCTAACCAGGACTTAACATGTTTTATCCATTCCCAATCTAGCTATGCTGCATTACTGATGAACACCCAAGAGTTTTTCTCATGCTCGTAAAATGCTTTCATTAACAAGTCACAAAGGGGTACCTGGGTGGCTCAGTCGTTAAGTGTCTGCCTTTGGCTCAGGTCATGATCCAGGTCCTGGGATCAAGCCCCGCATCCCAGGCTCCCTACTCTGTGGGAAGTCTGCTTCTCCCTCTCCCACTCCCCCTGCTTGTGTTCCTTCTTTCACTGTGTCTCTCTCTGTCAAATAAATAAATAAAATCTTAAAAAAAAAAAAAAAAAGGATAAGTCACAGAGCATCTCTGGTGCTATTTGCTTTATTTCCTGGGAAACTGGAGAGTGGGATATGGGGAAGGAATTGTCAAAATCTGGACATGGCCACAGAAGATTGCTATACATGTAATTTTATACAACATGTGTGCTGTGGCAAAAAAAAAAAAAAAA